>DWTO01005827.1:0-10454 GCA_018244755.1 Jemadia pseudognetus
AACGTAACCGGTGAAACGTGGGAGTGTTCTGCATTCCTCTGCCTACCTCTTCGGGGATTACAAGCGTGAAGTTACGTACGTAGATGATTGTACGCTCACCTCGTGGGCGGTCGGGCGACTCGTATCTCTCACCTTGTAAACTGGCTTTAGTAAGAGCATTTAAAATTGAGGAAACTTAAAGATCTAGGGATAATAATTCAGTTTCTTTATTCTTCTTGCAATAAGTTATATTCAACGGCCAAATGTGACATCTAATAAGACGTATGTTGGGTACACATTGTTTTCGATGCTGGCGGTGAATATCGTATTTCCACGGAATAAGAAGAGTTCTGAATCTTTGCAATTGATTAGTGACGCTACATAGCGAAGTAAATATCAAGCCCCGGTCATTTGCTTCTTATAAGAAAATCTATCAATCTTAAATTATGTAGACATCTGAACGTGTCGTGCAGTGGATAAGTCTTTCAGATGTAGAGAAATTTCGAGTCTACTCGTTAGCCATGGTGAAATTACGAATAGTACAACACGCAGAAATCAACTTGACGTTTGCGGAGAATGCGCTTCTCCATGCGCCATCTAACTCCGCTTGCCAATTCCTACGGCTCTCGCCTTCAACTCTCTATTGCGTCATCATAGCGAGATACCTTGTTAACCTCTGCGCATTACAGTTTTGGGTGGTAGTTTTCGCCGTTGTGCATTCATTCGATTTTAATGAGTGCTCCGAACTCGTAGGCATCGGATCATCAAACAGCCGTCCATTGACCTTCATTTGAAACGAGCGTGTGTTGTTTCGTTTTGCAAAATCTTCCAAACTATGATTTTACGGCTCGCTGGGCCGCGTCTGTCATACTGCGTAAACATTCGGCTAGTCGTTGTGAGCAATCACCTAACGTTTTCATTAGTGTTTCGAAGTTGAAATTTATTTTTAGTCTCTTAACGAATGTTTACATTTGCTTAGTAGGTATCCACCTTTTTGATGAGTCTGTGTACATTGGTTTGTATCTGTTCGGAAAAGAAGGATTAATTAAAAATGTGTATAATCAAAATGTAAATCCTAATTAACTACCGGTTGTAATGGGTTAATGAATGAGGGGCGGTAAATGGCATGCGTGTAAATAACAGAAATGTCTACCGGCACATTAGCACTTGGACGTACGTGGGAAACGATTGCAGAAGGGTTACATTCTGCAAGGGTTACATTCTACAATCCTTTTTAAAATGAAGAAATTTTTAGATGCAAATAATTTTACAAATCTTTTGTTTTCTAATTATTCTGACTTATTGTTAGAATTTCTAGAAGTGGTTCCGAGTGTGGATTTGTAACAGTGGTGGAACTTATAAATTAACTGGTCTATCTTTGAAATGTAAGTACTATTCCGCCTATCCCTTCAGGCAATATGTATAGGCGTGAAAATGATTTGTGTACCATCTCCTATGTGGTTACGAATTTTGTCGTAGATCCCATTTTGCACCTTTATTATAAAACAAAATCTTTCGTCATAGCATTCAAGAAATATAACTAGATAATAAGTAGTAGGTTGGTTACCTGGTAATTTGGTTTCGCAAATGTCTATCCCGGTCTTGCGATAAATCGTTATCTCAAATAACACTGCATATAGTCCAATACCCTACACTACACTATACGTACAATGCGCTATATATTAATATATTAAAATTAATATGTTGTGTATTAAAATACGATTGTCAAACGCCCCAACTTCAAAAGATCACTAAATAAAATTATACATTTAAGAACATACAAATCGTTACGATTATTCAATAATAATATGATGTAAGTCACGGCGGCTGACCTACTTGTGTCGCTCCGCGTCTATGCGAAAGTTTTTTGTGACCCGGACACCTGCGTTCACGAAACTAAGGGCGCATTTACAATTTTACGAAACTGTTCTTATGCACGGCCTCCTGTTTTGGATGCAAACGTCATGGCTGTATTCACACAGTAAGACAAAACCAGATACGGTTAAATAAGTTAAACCTCACACAGCAAATTGGATAAGAATACCGATTCGGCAAAATCGTTAAAGTTTAAATGTGAATGCTCCCTAACACCGACCGTTGGCGCCGTGACCGTTAATGGCGTTGACTTTGACCCGTTACGACCAGTCACTAGCCTTTAATACTTAACTATGTCTTGTTTGTACACTAATACGTACTAAGTTATCGGATGTTTAACTTGTCTAATAAACTATAAAACTGTACGTCGTGTGCAATTATTATTTATCAACAAATATGATAGGAATAGATGCAGATAAATAATCTCTGCTGAGATTTAGTAGGGATCGAAATAGACATTGAAAAATGAGAATTTCACAAAAAGTCGGAAGTTTTGAGGTACCTATACGAAATAACATGAAGACGTATGATTCATGCCATCTAGGATATTAGGAGATGATAGGATCGCTGGAACGCAATAGTGAAGACGAGATTATATGCTTTGTACGGTCCGTGTATTATGTAAGTGTTGTAACTCTAATACTCCTCGTGGAAATCGATGTGCTTTGTTGGTATGTGTCGACAAAATATCTTTTATGAGAAGGATTAAGGCCGTAGTGGCCACGTTGGCCAACTGAGAATTGGGCGGACTTTATACATGGACGCATTAAAAGTATCCATAACAGCATATGGCTATACAATGTACATTATAACTAACTAGTAACAAAATTGTGTAAGCAATACAAATATGATTAGTACCTAATGATAATGTGTCGTAAACGAACAAGGAATGTCTCAATGATAACATCGAATGTTGTTTCGAAATACAGTGTGCTTACATTCGCTAAAAATTGTACCTTTACGTTCCTCGCATATAATACTTACGAATGAACGCTTACAGTGTTACAAATCGTATTTCAACTATTCGCACCGTGTCAATTTCTTTTCTAAGGAGACATTTTATTTTGTTATACTGACGCGAAATATGTTTATGTAATTAACACATTTTTTTTATTTACTTAGGAACTGATAGAAAAATTCAATTGATTTACTGTCATATTCGGGAAACATTATCGTGATAACATTATTTAACATGATACAGCAATAGTATATTGCAAGCGTGTTTCATAATTTTTGCATTCTAGCATAATATTCACTGGAATTAAGTGGAATGTAATATTAATAGCGAACCACGAATTGAAAAAATGCTATATTTAAACTGTAGAAAAACAAGAATTCATTGGAGCTGGTTTAGCTGGATGTTTCTTAAAACACTGTTTACGCGGCGTGTCCTAATGTGTCGTCGGAGCGCCGTTATCAAAATGGCGGCGCGTTGCCGGCGGCCATTGTAAATGCGGGGTCGTTGACGCCGCGACCGCTGGCGTGGCGCGGCTATCGATTTGCATTACGCCGAGTAAACTACTAGCGCCATCTAGTTCAGGGCTCGTTCGTTCGTGCGCTGGTTACATGAAGCTGTTTAAATCTTATACAAATCTTAAATGATACAACTTTTGTAATTTCGGAAGAAAACCTGTAAATACATTTTATATTTGTCGTAAATACCTATCATAATAAAAAAATAAATTACAAAAATTGAATATATTTAATACTTTATAGTATAGACTTACATTACAATTTTAAGCGCCTCAGTGATCGTGTACTCATAAAAATATAAGTAAAAAAAATAATCAGATGAATAAATTTACTATTTAACTATTATGTTGTCCGGGAATTGATCCAGACTCATCTGCGGGCAGACTAGTTCTCTTGTATTACATTCGACTTCAAATAAATATTACACAATTATATTTATGATGTTTACATTTAATATATTATATTTTATAATACTTTTTTTAATCAAACAGTGCCAGAATTTATTTGTTAATAGATTTATTTGAGCACACTATCTCCTGTTAATAACATACTGTTTTCGCTTGTCAACAGTGTAAAGATTTTGAAAAGGTGGGCGCCACAGTGGCCGTGACGCCGTGCGACGTAGTGGAGGAAGCAGACATCACGTTCTCGTGCGTGGCGGACCCTCAGGCGGCTAAAGAGGTAGGCAGATTGACCACTCTCGTCGGCTGTGCTTTATAGTGTTATTTTCATACTTTATTTCTCCCTTGTAATTTATGTAGAGTATTATAGAAAATATTAACTACACATGACGTCAGTCCAATAATAGTAATTAATCACTTCCATTACCTGCACTATCATTATATCAAAGGTTGGAGGCGCTATCGCCCGAAGGTCGGGCTGTTACGATATTAAATTCCCAGTTGACCTTTTCATGGCTTCTTGATGTTATATAGTTAGAAAATATTATTTTCTTGTCTTCAGTCTGCTTGTTTATATGCATATAATGTATTATTTGCTATCAATTTTTTCCATTCTACGTGTTTGTTGAACTGATGCAATCAGTAAGATATTCCTCTGGTCAATGCTAGGCAGACGCGTAGATCACATAAAACGATGGAACTCAGTCCCAAGTTTAGACGTAAACAAACGTCTACGGTCTATACATATCTCTAAACTTATTTCCATTTGTATAACATTGTTACTCTCCCACCACGACCTTCTAACCACTGCCCTGAGTGGACTGGTAGAGGATGGTACTACGAAATCACGCTGGCTATTTTGTATAGAAAGTGTTAACATATATATGAAAGAAAGTAAGTCAATAAGTTTACTGCCTAACCCTTAGGGGATTAAAAGCTTGAAGTGAAGTTTTTTAAAGTGAATAAGTTAACATGTACAGGATTTCGATGTTAATCGTTCAACAGATGGTGTTCGGCAACTGTGGCGTGCTGCACTGCCCGTCGCTGGAGGGCAAGGGATACGTGGAGATGACGTCCATCGACGCGGACACCTCGCACGACATCGTGGAGGCCGTCAGCGGCAAGGGCGGCCGCTACCTCGAAGCTCAGGTACTGCCCTAGGCGGGCCGACGGACAATCTTTGGATCTGAGGAATGATGCGAACTTCATACCTAGTTATGTGCGACGCGTCCATGCTTGCCAACTGCAGAATATCGGGGCAGTTGGTGTATATGTACTCGTATGTAAACTTAAGCTAATATTGACTAAAGTTGATCATCAAGGATTATTGTGGTCAGAACAGCGAGCCGTCCTCAGTAACGGAAGGTAAAGAGTTGAAGCCTCCCTGATCTGAACCGCACTTCAAAGATAATATTCTAGCTGATAGAAGTCGGTTTTGACGTTGATAATGGGGCCCACACCGACCATCTCTATGTTGTCGTATATTAGGTTCGATAGAATCTGATGTGAGTCGAGTTATAAATCAGAACTCGTCAATTTCAGATCCAGGGCTCGAAGACGCAGGCGGAGGAGGGCACGCTGATCATCCTGGCGGCCGGCGACCGCTCGCTGTTCGACGACTGCCAGTCGTGCTTCAAGGCGATGAGCAAGAACTCCTTTTACCTTGGTAGTGGTCTGCTCGTCCGGTTGCCGGCGCGACGACGCTTGGCAGTTGACGGTTCCGCCGCACTCCCGCCGCACTCCCGCCGCACTCCGCCGCACTCCCGCCGCACTCCCGCCGCACCCCCGCCGCACAGCGGCGCGCGAGATGACGCATGCTTGCATGACTGGCGATGTTCAAATGCACCATTCACCCCTTTACATCGACAGAAATGTAGAAGACTGTTCCCGTGCAGTATTGCTAGGCGGTCCTCGGTTTAGACTGATCGGTTGTATCGATGTCTCAAAGAGAAATATTATCGCCTATAAATATAATATTAATTGTTGTAATGAAATTAAAATTAAATATTACTATTGGAGGCTCAAATCCTTACTGCAGACAGTGGCATGCCCTGGTTTGGCTATTAGAGCAGTAGTAACCCAGTCAGCCATCCATGAAGCTGGTGGCATTCGAAGTTTAACAACCGACCGATGCCGATCTAAAGGTCTGATCTATTAGATCTGATCTGAACTGTTAGAGGCAGATTAGGGTGTGTTGCTGCTGGCCTCACTACGCTCCAATCTTGGAATGAATAATATTGTGGTGAACACTGCACAACTGGAATTTTAATGTTTCTACATAATAAATATTTGTTTTACCAAATACGTATTGTAGAGAAGTGCATGCTTAGCTTTATGAGCGCTATGATCTGTGTAAAGGAGTGTTTTTTTTCATACGTAGAGTAAATATTCGACGTTTTTTTCCCATATTATTGAATTTCTGTTCTAGTTAGATGCTTTGTTATTTAATTTTTTGGAACTGTCAACTACCAAATCTGAGCTGCCGAAAATATAAATGTTAAACATATGAGATGATGATTGCTATTCGTGTTATGTGAAGATGAATGTAAGATATATGTTTGAAAGTTTCAGTGTATTATTAATTTTATCTCGTGTCGCTGTTAAAAATAATTGTTTTGTGTTTCTTTTTTATTTTTCAATTAAGAATGTGTCTGTTTAACACAAGCAGAAATACTGATTGGTCATAAGAGACATTTCAATTACATAATTGAAAAGTAAGACAGTGGTGTCGATTCCTGCTGAGTGGCTGCAGTGAGAAATTTCTCTTTATGGGAACAATATTGAGAGAACTAATTTGTTGGGTGGTGATGTAACAAAAACGAGCAACAGTGGCTGTGTGGTACGCTGCCCCGCGTGGAACAGTCACTGTGGCCGCCCGCCGAGCGGTGCGGTGAGCCTCGCCTCATACACTGGCCACAAATGTACACTCTGAGCCACTACTGGAAATTCTAGTTAGAAGAATCCAATAGTACCCACTGTAACCTGCATTTGAATATCCATTAGCCCATTAAGGCGAGATTGTTATGGTTTCGGTTAAAATATTTTATTATTGCAATCATTTGATGGAATGCATTTGAGCATTCGAAAAACAAGTTCAATGAGAGGCGTATAATTAGTGATGTTGATAAAAATGTATCTATGTCATGTGAAGTGTCCGAGTAGCGGCGCGAGGGGCGAGGGGTGAGGGGGCGGCGCGAGCGCTAACGTGTGCGTGTGTCGCAGGCGAGATCGGCAACGCGTCGAAGATGAACTCGGTGCTGCAGGTGGTGGGCGGCGTGTCGCTGGCGGCGCTGGCCGAGGGGCTGGCGCTGGCCGACCGCGCCGGCCTGTCGCAGGCCGACCTGCTGGACGTGCTGGCGCTCACGCCGCTCGCCTCGCCGCACCTGCTGCTCAAGGGCCGCGCCATGGTGGACTCGGCGTACTCCACGCACCAGCCGCTGGCGCACATGCAGAAGGACCTGAAGCTGGCGCTGGCGCTGGGCGACGCGCTGGAGCAGTCGCTGCCGCTCACGGCCACCACCAACGAGATCTTCAAGCACGCCAAGCGGCTGGGCTACGCCAACCACGACGTGGCCGCCGTGTACATCCGCGCGCGCTTCTGAGCGCGGCCGCCGCGGGGCGCGCGCTGGCCCGAGTGCGCCAGCTGCTGACGGCCGCGTCTCTTGCGAACGTTACATTTCCGAAATCGAGGCGGCTTCCTACAAATTTGCCTACAAAAAATCCTACAGATCGAATGATTTCGACGAGTCGGCCGCGCCGCCACGCGTCGCCACGCGTCGCCACGCGTCGCCACGCGCCGCCACGCGCCACGTCGCTCGTGCGTTATTATATACCTTATAAATCGTATCACGTGACGACTCGCCGGTTCCCTTCGAAACGTTCGAGAATCCTCTGTTGAAATTATTTCATTACAATTTTGTGAACGTTGAATGTAAAGTATGTTGTACGTATTAAGCTATAGTTGACTGTTCGATGTGAAATGTTTTAAAGATATCAGTGATTTACCTAATTCATAACATGCGTGCGGCGGGCCTATATCGACCAAATAATATTGTATATGACTATCTATAGAAAAGAATTAGAGGAAATTGCCTTTTATGTAAAAATAAAAAAAATTAATATGTATGTATGATAATAATCATATTTTCTTAATGAAATGTCCAAGAGCCGTCGTTGAGCTTACACTTGTTGAGAACTGTATAAATTCTGTTGCAATGGGTCATCGAAGTAGATAATTGTATGTGCATAATTCATATATGTTACTAATTGTTATAGTACTCCAGCGGTCGTAGTCTGTCCGTAATGTTGTTGTCATTATTTCGCCGAAATAAATAAATCCTTACGTTGGGTTTATATTGCGGAAATCGTGTGCTAACTAATTGCGTGTAACGGTCAGACCTTCGATGTACATATATTAAATATGTAATTTCATTTAAGTTCATATGGAATATAAATTGTACTCGTATGTAGTATGACCGTATGGAGTGTGATTTATTGAGCTGGTTGTCGTTAGTGTAATGTTGTGTAATGTGTACTACGTGTTCGTTTATATATTTTCTTGATCAATGTTTAATAGTGATTGTGTTGATGGCGGTCTGATGTAACGCTCCATTCAAAGTTTCATTAGAACAACTGGAGCATTATATTTAAATCGTTCAGTTCAAGCCGAATGTTTGTAATCGATTAAGTTAATTTGATTTGCGATTTATTGAACTCGAAACTTAAGATTATCATTTATTTGGTATTAGATGGTTAAGTTGTAATGTAGTATAAGTATTGTAGTGTATATGAACCAGTTCAGTAGACGTTGTCGTGTGGGCGATCGACACATGCCGTGTCTGGTGGTTTTCTGATTTATTTAATCAATTTTATTATCATATTTGAAATATTCATTTTTTTACATGATGAATGTTATTTCGTAAAACAATTTGTGCAGAGGACGTCTACATCCGACTTCTGCTATAGCATTATAAAGCGAATTAGTTTAAAAGTCGAAGTTTGATTTCACTTGCGTCCAAATTGCAGCCTTTTTCTAATCATTTACTATTCTGTCTCCGGAACACAGACAGTGCTCTCCTCGTACACAACATAAATACAATCTCTTTGAACATTGAAAATAGCTCCTTGTATAAATCTGTGTGTTTTGTAATCGTGCACGACTCCTGTCATACGGAGCCCGCGTGGCGGGCGCGTAGACTAATAGTGATAAAAATTTAATATATTAATTAAGATTTTTACACTGACGTATATATGACGAATAAAAATCAGTTGGTAATTTAAAATTGCGTGTATTTAAAATTTGAAATATTTGAAATGCTTATTAGGGGGTACATTAGACTAATTTCCCGTATATTTTTATAACAGGATTGTGGACATTAAATGTAATGTTAGTGTTGTGTGTCGCCGAGGCCGGCGCTGTGCCGATGTAATGCGCCGCGTGTTGTAACGCAGTGCAGTGTAAGTTGCAGCGAGTGTCTGTACTGTATTGTCTAATTAAGTATTGAGTAACTTAGAATAAATATATATATTAGTACACTCAAATTGCTTTATATCTTCTATCACATAATGTTGTACTAGTTTTTTGTTCGTGTTTAAATCAATTGTGTTATTTTTCAACCTTATTATTGTTATTCATTATTGACTTTTCGATAAGAAAATATCTGACTGACATAATTGATTTTCAAATATATATTTATATATATATATACATACATACACATACATACATACATACATACATACATACACACATACATACATACATATTATTTTTTGAATTACAATAGCAAATACAGTGTAAACTCCTTATAACTTGTTTAATGAATACTCTCTATAAAGCAGAAATCACTTCAATTTTTAGTTTATTTTTTGTTTTTGGTTGGTTTAGCACAAAACCCATTTTCATATTTAGACATCAAAACATATTTAACAGTGTAATTGTTTTTATAATCAGCGTACATAACTATTTTTTTGAGTTTTCGACATTTCTAAGAAAGATACCTGAGGTCATAGTCAGCGACTGGCTTTTTTTATTGTTCATTGCCTTAACAATACAGAAATGTCTATAGGAAATTTTGGTCTCCGTTACTACACTTACAAAATAATACAAAAAATACAAATCAAATATTGTTATAGCAAAACACGTTAGGCAAAGTTAACAAAATATAATTATGTGTTTAGAATAATTTATGTATTAATTGTAATTAAATTAGAAATTATTGTAATTGGTTACATTTGGTTTAATTTTTTGTCGTCCTTCAGATTCTATCCTATATATATATACATCCGATCCTATAGCGAAAACTTTTTATTACGAAAAAATGCTCGGTCCCTTGAAAATATCATTATAAAAAGTTTACACTGTATATGTAGTTGCCATGTGTGTATGGCTCCATGTGAATGAATCTATATTTGTAATGTAATGCCGTGTGAAATGTTAATGTAACTATCAGATAACTCTTGTAAAATATCGTTCTCCAACTGTAAATGCTGTAAGATGGGGTAGTAAAATAAATATAACTTTCATTTATTACTTGGTCTTTTATTTTATGGCAATAGTGTTACTTCATCTTCATCATAAGCCTCAGTCCACTGCTGGGCATAAGTCTTCCCAAAGAGCGCCATCGCGCACTGTCCTCGGCTTGCCGCAGGTCCACCTGGCCGGAGGGCGTCCTACAGTACCTCCGCAGAGCCGCGGTCTCCACTCCAGAACTCGCTCGCTTCACA
>DWTO01005828.1:0-10453 GCA_018244755.1 Jemadia pseudognetus
GACAAAAATTTTACTGATTGCATTTTTGGCATCAGTATCGATCCCTAATCACCCCCTGATAGTTGTTTTGAAAATATGTTTCATGTACACAATTGATCTCTCTACAGATTTATTATAAGTATAGATTGTACATCATTATCGTCGGACAATGTATGCTTACTCCGCCCCGTCACGGAAAGTACATATTCGATACAAATAAATTGTTATAGGTAATTGTTTTTATACATACATCTCTTCATCATCATCACATCAGTTTTTCAAATTCCATTGCGGACATAGAGATTTCCCAAGGCGTGGGGCAACACTCGTTCTTTTACTGATTGCATCCAGCTGCTATGTACATATATAACATACATATAGGCTATCACCAATCCACCTCTCACAGCATCATGAATATGTCAAGAAACGGCAATACATAGATTGGCTAGTTAGCGGCAGTCACAATCACTAACCACAAATTCCGCAAACGAATCTATGTGAAAGGATGTAACATGTCAATTAGCGATCTTAAGGGATATGAGAGGAATGCTGAAGACTTAACTTACATTTGTCTTCAAGCGCGTCTCAACTGTACCCACCAAATGAAATTCCGCACTAATTTTTGATATTATTCTAACATTACTAATCAATAATAAGGGAAATATGGTCATTGGTATGTATTTAAAAATATTTGTAGATACGGTAACTATTATCAATAATTCTAATTATTTTAAACATACAGTGATTTACAATACGTACAATACATGTATTTAATTGACGGGATTCAGTAACAAATCAAGCTCCAATATAAATCTTACGAGGCTCGCCTTAGCAGCGATTTGTGAGATACGTCGTAATTTGAAATTAAAATTTTTATATTGTGGCATCCATTCTTTGTAATGTATGGCCGGCTTACAGCCAGCAATAGTGATGGTCGCACGCGGACAGTGTGCGATACACGGACAAAGCGCTCGGAACGAATGCTCGATTCCATCGATGTCAGAGTTCAACCTTAAATCAATGGACACCGATACTTGTTCAAAATGACCGGAATGTCGAGACAACACTAGCAACGAATGTATAAAATTGTTGTATTTTAATTCTTATAGAGGTCCAGTCGATAACGTCGGGTATTTGTAATGGTTGTGGAGAAATCCGAAAATGTCACTTTAAATAATCGTGTTCATTAGTAAACATTTAAAACACGCATTAGGACGCTGGGTGCCGGCGCCCGCTCCACGATCACAATCTCTCCACATTCGAATATTCACCCGTCCCTTTCTAGCTTACAGCTTTCGTGCACACGAGTGAAAGAAACACTAGTACACTGGGTAGTTTTAAATAAGGAATAGAGAGGTGTCTCAGCGATTCTATCGTCTCATGCGCACGGGATACGTACTAATTAAGAGGGCAACTCTTTTGGATAAATGGCCCGGGGTCCTGTTTGTGGATGTTGCACAATTAAGACGTACACTTAATAAGCAGGGGCTCGATTCAATTTAATCGATTCCATTAAACTCGCCCGTCGATTAGTATTCAAATTCGTAACACAATGTTTGACGACCCGCCGCGTGGTAATTGGTGATAATTTTTTAAATTGTTATTGTCTTTTACGTCGAATTCTTTTTTCATTAGTGGTTTTTTTATGCCCACAAATTACACCGCTTTAGACGTTGGTCACAGTTGACGCGCAATTCGATTCAATCGCGACTCTAAAACTTCATTTACGAGTAGGTGCGAGGCGACGTTATGTCAATCATCGTCGATATGAAATAATTCGAAGTGTAATTTGATAAATTATATAATGGTTGTGGAAATGATTGCTTATGAAGCGGATGGAAATTTGGGGACAGCAAATTTTAATATAATATTTCCTCAAGCTTTCTGATCAGTTCAGAGGACATTGCCAACGATATGCAAAATAATTCCATATTGGAAAACTAGTTTGAATTTTTTATAAATAAAAAGAACAACGATAGGGTAGCTAGTTGGTACACCTTATTTTTTTAAACCTAGACACAAAACAAATGCTTGTGTTTATAGCGCAAATAAGTACTTGTCCTAAGTGTGAATCGACTTACAGCCTTTGGCTCAACGTTCCGATTCACTAACCAATTATAATGAATTCTTTTTTTGTAGGTGTAGTATTTCGGAACAGAAATCATTTGTTATGAAAGAACAATAGAATAAATATTGTATTACAATACGAGATACTAAATACTGAATTTTTTTTTACAAATTCTTTGTAATTAATTGAATATTTAGTCGTGTTGGTTGCAAGCGCGACTACCGATTAAGAGGACCTGGGTTCAAATACCGGGTCGGGTATTACAAAATATAAATTGAAAAACTGTAACCATAGACCAATAATAGATAAGTCTATGGGTGCAAACTATTTTAGTCACACATTTCGTTGCTAGATTTATTAACAGGTATTTTGATTTAAAAATAAGATTAGTTATCTGTGACACACCAATGACAGATATTCAAAACACTGCCGTTCCACACGAACTTACAATACTGTGTATCGATGTACACTTAATAACCGTAAAAGCTTCGACCACTTGTCACGTCCATATCGAAACTGGTTTGTATACAGAAAGCTATTGATACGGAGATATCAAAACAGCGGGTTTGATTAGCCATCGTTAGCACAATTAACGATTAGCCCCTAATCCGTGACATCCGAACTCCATGGATTCAGACCACCACCGGGTGAGGTAAAGTATGTATTTTTATCTATCCGTCAATACTATTGTACTGAATACTGTTAGCGTGTTTCCTTTCAAAATATATTATTCTTTCTACGGCAGTATTTAGAAAAGCCGAGTTCTGTATTTATAATGTGTTCAATCTTATTCGTATTTCAAAGGCGTTGAAAATCACATTCTCTTGGAATTATGTAAATATCTTAAAAAGCTCCGCCGGCGCTTGAGTCAGTATTCGGCTAAAATAAATGTGATACTTTAGCATTAAATTATGTATAATAGTTCATATGTAAATTTAATAACATGTAAAAGTGTATATGTATAGGGGTAGTCTAAAGCAGTACCCATCGCTACTCCTATTTCTAGAGTGAAGGAATTATCAGTACGAATTTTTGTGTCGATCTGAAGGGTGTGACTGCCTACCCACATGTCTGTTGGAAGTGACCATTTAAAAAACAAGTTATAAAAATCCCCGCTAGTTTCAAAATTGGTATAGTAGAATCAATTTGAATGTTTCACAGCTGGAAAGGTACATAACTGTTTAATTATATTAGATAATTATGGCTTATAGTGAATTTTATTTTCTCAATAAGCTCCTACACAACGATTTGTCGGTGCGGGATTGTGTCAGTTTAAGGTAAAGATAACTGAACGCGTATTTTAATTGCTTTACCACCCATTTGGCGTACCTATGGGTCACAATGCCGGTCTACCGCAAAAGGGGTTCCGGGTTCGATTCAATCTGAACAGATATCTAAATGATACATTTAGATGTCTAATTTGATTTGTTCATTTGTTTGTTCATGGGCCTATGTTAATCAAGAAATAAGACATTTTAGTGCGGGACTGTATATGTAAATGTTTATATGTATATCTATAATGAAAAATAAATTACTAGCCCAAGATGTTACTACGAAACATAACTTTTAAAAGTTAAAGGTGGCACAATGCATAATATATTATAATGTTTAGAAAGCGTGTAAGTCAGACAATATTTAGCGATCGCATGCGATCAGCGAGTGAATCGGTCGCGTGACGAACTGAACTCGGCGATGTATCGATGGTCGAATCGATTCGTATCGCCGCGAGTGGGTTACGGGAACGATACGATCCCGATGCGTTCTAACCGATAAACGTTCCCAATTTAGAACAATTATCGATTATAATGAATAAATTGCGCTCAGTGTAAATATAGATTTTCTCTCCGGTCGTTTGTCAAATGTATTTCACGGCATTTTACCTTTTTATTGGCAGCAATTTAACCATTTCCACTGCGACGAATCGATTCCCCGTAACAGTTCGAATTCAATCCTAATAGAACCGAATAAATATTTAATTATCGGCCTTTATGGCGAATGGTAACGCAACGGATTGGATGGATTTGTTAATGACTTTAATTGGAGTTGCAACGGAGTTTCGACGATATCGACACTGGAGTCGATTGCATTGTAAATGTTTATTTATTACCGAGTAACAGGGGTGTGAAAAGTGAACATAAGATTTGACCGCTTTAAATCACAAGTACTCTTTTAATTTTTTTTAATTATTCCAGGGATTAGTTGCTAGTGCCTGGTCTATGCCAGTGTATGGCAATAGGCTCACCACCTATACAATAGTGGGATGTAAATGTTACTGGTGCAACGTTTGACTGAAGATTCTCCACCATTTGAATGTGTACTGTTATATGTACCTAAATCTCTTGTTCTCTAGCTAGGTTCTGTCGACGGAATCTACAGTACCTACTACACTTGCATGCGAATGAGTTTAACATCAAGGAAATCGTCATCATCTTCATCAGCCTATTGCAGTCCACTGCTGGACATAGGCCTCCACTGTGGGATTATGCTCATAACCCCCACACTGGATTAAAGGAATGCTTGATATATATTCCATATATGACTATTCAGATATAATAATTTAGGAATAATTAAAAAAATAATGAATTGACCCACAAAGTAAGCAATATGAATTATGATAAAAATAACAATTTCCCGCGATACTCTTTATTTGTACTTTTACTGTCTATATCAGAGTTAGTATACCGGAGCGAATCATACTGAGCACAGGCTATTTACCATTTAAACTGTACGTAAATGGATATGTGGATGTACGGTTATGGTCGAGGCTATGATTGTGAAAGTAATCTATGGTGTCGATTACGGTGTTCGATTAAAAAATGCTTTACGCTCAATAGCGCCGTGTGAATGCGATCGAAAATGGATTTGGGTGTTTAATATTGTAAAGACGTGTCTAAAGCGATGAATAGCGGGTACAATTGTGACAAGTTGAAGAATCTTTGCAATTCCACTTCGAATTCCTCTTAAGTTAAGTTGAAAACTTAACATTAAGTTGCTTTTTTGAGGTTAATTTTTTGTTAAAATAAAACAAAATTGTATCATTGAATATAATGGTAATAATTTGTAATTTCTTTACTTGTAAGCGAATTGCAGTTTAAATTAGAAAATAGTCTGGTACTACACAAAGAACAGAATTAATTGCGAAAAAGGACAATTTTGGTTAGATGTGTGATATATGTATACCAGACGTTTTTGTAATCAGTAGGTATAGAAACCATAATACGAATAAAACCATAATACTCGTAATTTTGTATATACCTAAATAATTACTGTGTATTTGTAGATAATTATATTGTATATATTCGTTTGGGTGGTGTTTTACTTACACATACTTATTGCATGTACTTTTGTGAATATCTGTTTGATATTATTATTACACTATGCGCTAATGACATGTTCTCTCCATCAGTCAGGGTCCACTAGCAGAAAATGACCCAAGTTCCACAAGAATAAATAAATAATACCTATGTACATAACCCGCGTAATCAGTTTATTATTTCACAGATTCGAAACTAGTAAGTACATTTGATAATTAGCAAGCGAGGCGAAGTAAGGTGAATCGTTTTCCGCTTGCGGAGTTTTCTCAACATTGAACGGAGCCTACACTCTCGTATCATATACCGGCTAATGTGAATCTAATCTTGTTTAATCATAGACATTACCAGTTTAATGTAAGCTGTGTGTGAGTGATGTGGCGTGCATGCTATCGTCTCTATATCTTTGTTCCACATATCAACAGTTTACACACGAGATTCTTATTGGATAACTAATGACCGTAATACTAGTGTTGACGGGGTAATATGTTTTTGTTTTAATGTAAATATCAAACAAATTTTAAACGCTTACACCCGTATAGCTTAGTGGATTACATGGTAATAGACGTAATATATTTTGAAGTATATTCACAGATGACACATTCACACACATTTTAGGATGATTTTGTTAATTATATATTAAATTATTACAAGGAGTTCGTTATTTAAGACGAAGAAAAAATATATGATAGGCGTTGTGAAGGCCTGAACCTAGCAAATAAATTTATACATATATGTATACTAGAATTAATAGTTTGAGATTAAGCCAACAAAAAATACAAATGATCTGTTTATACTCATCAAACATTTTAAATTAGGTTTCTGTAAGGGTTCCTGGCATACAAGTAGATGGTTAAATTATTATCAAGGAAACAACAGTAATATAAAGCGGTAATCAAGAGAAAACACCTCGTAAGCACTCGTTAATAAAATATTCTATAATTCCGACACGTTACAAACGTTCCACTGACGAGAGTGTGACTCTAAATATCTTAATACTATAAACAAAACACCGATAGTTATCGGAACGTAATGGCTATCAATCACGACCAGCATGAAGATGTTATGAGCGCTTTGAAGAGTTTTGATCAACCCATTATTGTATCAACTTTAATCTTACGTATCAACAGCGATATTGTTTGTATTATTTATCATGAATTTATACTTGATGTATCGACGGGGTTGATGTTGAAAGCTCCTTATGATGAAGCATAAAATTATTTTTAAATTAGACTATATTTTGTATAAAATGTGTCCAAAACAAACGGGAATGCATTCTCGAGTAATACGAAATTCTCCAATTTCTTACAGAACGTAAAGCATTTCGGCTTAGACTGTGATATTATAGAAATTGTGTGCACAGTATTACGCGATTTCGAATTGTAGGTATACGTGAATAAAATTGATAGAGATATTCCACATTTAAAAATTTAATAACAGATATGTTTCAGATGATGCGTATTGTACGGTTGTGTTCGATCTAGAAGTTCTCATTAAACTTTAAAAACGACTGATGCCCAACAGTGAGATTTCAAAACGGTTGTAGACAGAAGAAAAAGTAGAACTGTAGTAAATGATGATGTATGATAAGTGTGCAAATTGCTCTATTATTAAGTGTATCATAAATGTAATCGTAGTCGATAATTAGATTGATTGGAGTAGGTGTCGAATCGTCTACATTCCGTGACGGATCCTCCCCAGGGCTGCCATTAAAGCAATTAGGCATTCAAATTAGCTTTTGAAATAGTTCTCGTGGTTTGGTTATGAAATAGTTGAGTTTGTATATAGGTATTTATTTTTGAATCTCATATTGAGATGGAACTTATAGGTACATTTGAGTTTCAATTAGGTATTAAAATGAATGCTTGAAATAGCAGTCGCAGCGCAGTTCATTTACTGTAAGTTATACCGCGAAGTCATTTCAAACTTACATCGTCACGTGATCTATACATTTTGTTTAGGTAATTGTATACATATTCACATGCTTGTCCTGAGTACTAATTAAATTCTTTTTTTATTGCAGTATGGATTGGACTGCTGTGATCTGATTTGTCTTCTAAGTTAATTGAATTTTCAACAAATGTATAAACAGTCATTATCATCATAATCGTCACCCTATTGCAGTCCACTGTTGGACAAAGGCCTCCCGCGAGGCCTATTTAAGACATTCGTATTCCAATAACATCACGCCCATATTTCGCCGAGAAGGTAGGTAGAGTAGTGTAGTACTCCACCTCAGTTATGTTATACACGTATGTACTAGGTATTAGAGGGTCGGTCTATTATCATACACCAGGCACGAATTCAGACTAGGAGCTACATACTTCTGGGAATGTCAAGTTAATAAAATCTACATTTTTAGTTACAATTTTTTATAGAGAGTGGGCTGCTATTACGACTAACCGATTACACCATTGGCATCTGAAAACTACCCTGGACAAAACGTTTGGAATAGAGCTCTCAAAGTTGGTTGATACTCTGGGTACAAAAAAGGTCTACTTGGTCGAAAAAGAACAGTCTTGCATAGTAGACTCCGCAATAACCTTTCCGTACAGAGCAGAAATGTTATATGCATTGCTTGATGTAATTTTTATTTGTCAAAATCGGTTATAGTCCATTCGCCTAATTAGTTTCCAGTATAGCGAGATGAGCGGCATTAACCTTGGTATCAAATAAAAACTTCTTAATCTATTTCTATTAATGGTGTCTTGACCCATGTGAATTTTGTAATAAAATAAGATAGTCACTTATGGATCATTACAATTCAATTAGAATTAATAAGGCACATTAAAAGGTTTTGATGACTTTCGAACATATCATCCAACCGTGAATCACGAAATTCGAAAATATAACAGCCCTAGTTCGATATCGATATTTCACTCGGTCGTTATATCGGAATATGTGTTTAACGAGTCGATTTTACTTATCGCGTGATCTCAACTTAATGAGTTTTTGGTGCGGGTTAAATATTTAAACTGCGTTTCGGAATAAATGAGATGTTTCTTTGAACTTATGTGCACTCGCCCGTTTGTTTATTACTCGCCTCTAATATGTAATGTTACTTGGATTTCCGCTTCAAATGCTGTAATGTTGATAATTATTAACCTTAATAAGGTACGCGGGTACTTTGAGTTATATGATTGTACGACTTGATAATTACGTTTTGAAATATCGATGTCGAAGGACTATTTAATTAGTGTGTGTCCATTAAGTGATTCTAAGAGGTTTTTTTTATTGATTTTGTTTCTCTCGTCGTAAGGCTTTTGAACTTAGTATAATAACAGCCATTTTCCTGTACCGTGTTTATGTCTTTATTCAGCCAGTGGAGTTTATTAACAAAGTGAAATAGAGGTCAATTTATGTCAAGTATGTGTTAGTGAATACATTTTTGTTTCATTTAGAATTTAGCTAATAAATGATTAAATTTAATATTTGTATTTGATATTTTATTGTCCAGCTATGCCTTCGAGGTTTGTGCCTTACTTGGATTTTCTGAGATTTGAGAATATTTGCGTACACTAGTGGAGTCCCGAAGGTTTAGGACGTTGTGAGAGGAGCAACGAATGCCTTATCAACGTGCCACAAATGAAGATTTACGAAAAGCCGAACATAAGCATTAGTTTTACCACTTACCATTTAAGACCACTTATCTCCTGTTTAAGTCCAGGGCTGAAAATAATCCCCACGCCAAGTATGAGGATTGACGATCGCAGAACACAACTTCTCGTATTGCCTGCGCTACTGCCCGTCGGCGGTCAGGGCTTGTGCTCATGTCTAGGCAAGCTACGCAACAATGCGATCTGGTAGCGCCTGGCTTAGTCTCTGGTATCCCTGATGCAATCGGGGGAAATACAATACGGATATAATAATATACTAGATATATTCATGACACTTCTACCACTTATTCTTTTTTTATCAGTCGCCAGTACCTACTACATCGCCTATTAAAGCTACTCTCAATGTGCACATTTTTTTTTACGATTTTGTCATATGTCGATAATACATAATATTATGCAGATTTAATAATATAATACATACCAAACGAAGAAATATTTAACGCACCTGATCTCGAAAGCTAAAAAATTAGTAAAGACTACGTTATTAGGTACAGACGAAAGAAAATCCTCAGTCATTATAAAATTCATTAGATGTTGATAAATCGCCTTTAAAACTGACTAAAAATCGAATACATGCTGGTTTATATGTTATAAAAAATAAAGTCCACTCATCATTCGAAGTCCGTAATACATAGCTGCGTTTAGATTTATAATAGTTATAGATTGCATAAGTTTTACTATCTACATTCCCAAGATTAACGACGTATCTAAAAAGAAACCGTGTAATAGTACTATTGTCGCCTCGGCGTCGTCCCACGCAAATATAAAACATTTTCCAATCGTGGGAAACACATAAACAGAAATATTCAATGAACAACCCAATAAATAGATCATAAGAATAGTTTTGACAACTCACAATTACAATAATACGTATAAAATTTCAATTTGAATATCGAACATGATAAGCGCGGGCCTCGAATTCCAAACATTCAATATGGCGTCAGTTAAGTTTTTTAGGCAAAAGATTCCTGTCATTATGCCTATATATTATCTTCGCGGGGTGCTCGATTTCAGATAACGTTGTGTTGGTCACAGATGTTTGGTCAAATTGTTTTGGATTTATTTCTTCAGCGATTAGTACTCAAATTACACGTCCCTTTTGGTAGTTCTAATAATTATAAAAATTTTAACATAATATGAAAATTGTGCGTTAATATTGACGTCTTAACTTTTTATGTTACATAAGTCTAATTTGTAACTGAGCAATTTCCTATTAATAAATTGAGTATTGTAGTTTATATTGATTCAGTGCAATTAATATGGCCGATTAATTATTAACGATTTTATTTCATTTATTTAAGGTATATAGAAGACAGGGTTCTTATACTTGTGTGATCAAAGCAAACATTTGCTACAAGTTTCCACACTCGTTGAGTGTATGTTATACATAGTTAGGGTTGACAACTTTTATTACAAGAAATAGAGTATATCAGATATCAAGGAGGTAAATAAAGAGTACAGACTTACAAAAAAGAGTA
>DWTO01005829.1:0-10452 GCA_018244755.1 Jemadia pseudognetus
CATACCACAAGCTCTCTTGATGCTTACTTTGGGATCAGATGGCCGTGTGTGGAGATGTCCCAAGATATTATTATTATTATTATTATTTAAAATCGTAGATATGATTACATTATGATTACATTCTATTCCTTTCTTTTTGAGTTTGATTTATAAGCCTACTTTTATTGTGCGCGTTTAATGCCATTTTATTAATATGTATTTCACCAATAGTAATTTGCCAATTTGCAATTTCATTATTTACAATCTAACATCATAAATATAGTCAATAGAATATTACAAGAGCTTAAATAAGCTTGTAGAGCTATCGTTAATAAATTAACATTGTGTTTTGTGATACAATTACACTTGAGTGAAACGTGGGAGTGAACGACGATACTCTGCGTACCTCACCGGGAATTACATACGTAATGTTATGTTGTTAACTATGCAATAGCTACCCGATGAACAAAATCGTCCTAATTACACGTTGGCTACAGTTGAGCATTAGGCATAACAACTGAAGTAGCTGCCTGTTTCATTACTACGTTGAGATTTCCTGCTTTTGTAATTTTGTATTATGGTACCAGAAAAACAATACAGTTAATCATTATATTCTGCACTAGCCTTAT
Source organism: Jemadia pseudognetus (assembly GCA_018244755.1). NCBI lineage: Eukaryota > Metazoa > Arthropoda > Insecta > Lepidoptera > Hesperiidae > Jemadia > Jemadia pseudognetus. The sequence goes on from DWTO01005829.1 coordinate 609, forward strand.
GCTTACGACTTCATCCGCAAATTGAGTTAAATTTTCCCAAATTATATAGAGATTATGTGAGATAAAATAAAAATGTAAACAAATAATAATAAAAATATATATTTTTAACCCAAATAATTCTATGAAAACAGATATATCAAACAAACGTTATAGACATGGATAGGCAAAGGATTTGGCTCCGATTTACGTGATATACAACGGAAATCCTATGCCAAGCTGCTTTTCAGACTTACCGTCCCCCCTTGCTGTAAGACCGAAGTAATGCATAGACACACATGTTGCCGACTGAAAATGTTCCATCAATCCAGTTAGCAACGTCTCCTGGTAAGCAGCATCGCTTGCAACTTTGTTCTAGCTCAAATATGTACCTATTATTCAGAGCCCTTGTTACGTCATTTGAATTTGATATTAAATATTATGCTCCTATATCTTTTATATGTGGTGACAATTACGAACATTAATTCCGCAATATAATAACATAATATAAATGATATGAAAATCACCACCCACGTTAGAGACTTACCTAAAGACTAAGCCTTATAGACTTTAGAACCGGTTCACGTGCATATGACGCCAACACCTTGATACCCCGAAAAATATTAGTCATGATGCACAAAAAGGTCATTGGTGAATAAAAGGCCAAGAATTCAGTACTTAACAGACCAGTGTTCAAGTTTTATTAATGCTGACATCTTGAAATGATTCGCAATGAGGTTTCTAATTACCTATCCTCTCAGTACAGCATCATAGATTTACAACGACGACTATATTATTATTATCATCTATTTATTGCAAGAGTTGAGACAAAAGTCTTACATTAAGTTGCCAGTATGAGCACGCAGTCTGAATTTGGGCCCGGTGTATGGCAAAGGACTCACCCTCTTAAAATTATTTATATTATATTAACTATTAGCATAAATTTGTTTAAAAGAATATCAGACGTCAATTTCTCTCCCTCTCCTTTGTTCTTTAAACCGACGAAAAAATAGTACGTATTAATATTATGATTATGGTAATCATAAAGTATAAAATTTTTATCGATTATAAAGTACAATATGTAGCGTACATATTGCTTTGTAACATAACATAAGTACCGTACAAAACAAAACAATGAATGAATAAATGAAACTTTTGAATTGACTGCCTAGTTGGTCGTGTTGGTTGCAAGGGCGACTGCCGATCGGAAGGTCCTGTGTTCGATTTCCGTAAGAGGTCACGTTAGACGTCACGTAAGAGGTCACGTAAGAGGTCACGTAAAAGGTCACGTTAGACGTCACGTAAGAGGTCACGTAAGAGGTCACGTAAGAGGTCACATAATAGATAGTATAAGACGGGGACGTGACATAAAATACCCCGTAAGAGTTGTTGAGCAGTGCAAGGCACGTCTCGACCCGTGCTTCGCGCTGGCGATCATTGAGTTCGTGGGGTACCCATTTGTCAAGCTTTTTTACCTTGCCAATTTAACGCAAATGGACCAATATTGTTTTGATGCTAACGTCGAAAGCTGCTGCTAATTCAGCCTTAGATTGAGTTTCATCAGCTTCCACAGTCGCTTTTAATTCGTCATTGTCGACCAAAGTTTTCGGACGACCACGGGGTTTATTTTTCAAGATAAAATTTCTAGAACGGAAGCGGGTGAACCAATAAGGGGTGGTGTGTTCGTTTGTAGTGTTCGCTCCGTAAACGTCGTTGATGCTGGGTGCCGCTTCTGCCGCTTCGCTACCACGACGTTACTCATACTCCATTATTACTCTAATTTTTAACGTATTCATGATGACGATAAACGTTCGAATGCGTTGAAAACAAAACACTAACTATTAAACAAATGACGATTTTAGTAAAAAAATCCACATTTTTAAAATAAAATTAATTTATTATCAGCCAAAAAAGTATTTTGATTTGAAATGGTCAGTACGGCACTACGGCAATTTCATAGGTAAAGACCTATTATATGAAACAATATAAGTACATTTACGTACCTACATATTGCGAAATTCATTATTAACACTGGAAAGTCACAAATGTCAAAATACGATTATCTTCCACATTAATATTAGATACCTAATTATGATATAATTATCCGGTCAAGTGTAAATCCCTTTTGATAATTTGAACTTTGGGACAGATAGCAAGCGTTTATTTTTTTAAGGTTTAGATTAAGTGTACTGGGCCTATAACGACTAGTCAGGTGAAATACGCAAAAGGATGACCCATAAATCATAATATTTTCTAATGATCATGTAACCATTTTGGTACGTAACTTACGGATATAAAATATGTACCTTACATGTATGCAGTGTACCTAATGTTAAAATATAGCAACCTATTGCTTTAAGAAACATCTGTAGTGTAAATCCACGTATTTCCGTTGTATAGTAATCTTATGTAATGGTTCCGTCCACGTATGGTAATCTTGAATTATGGCTACAAATTAATAAACATAATAATAATACATATTATGATTTATATATAGGTACATATTTGCAGTAACCATGAAACTTATTTATTAAGAATTCTTCAGGTAATCACCGTGGCACCCATTGTCAAGAAACCCGGTCCCGGTTCCGCTAGCAAAAGTGGGACCGGTACAGCTGTGGGTAAAAGCAGTGGAGGAAATAAGAGCACGGGAACTAGTAAGGCTTCAAGTGGCAAAACTACGAGTACGCTAGTTACCAACAAAACAACTCCTGGCACGTCCGGCAAATCCTACCCACCAGCCGCGTATAGTGTCCCTAAAAGTGCAAAATCGTCTACGACATTCGGTATTATTTGGTTACCCACAAGGAAGAAAAATAAAACGAAGGAACTTGTTTATAATTCACACCGCAATGATCATTTTAAAGAGCGAGGCCCGTCCATGTATACTTAGTAAGTAGAAACAATTTTGAACATATTTTAATAATATAAACCTTTACAATTGTCGTTATATGAATTATGATATGAATTATTAATAATATTTTCTAAAGTCCTTTAAGGTACGATCTTACATTTCAATATCTTTATGACGTGTTTAACTTCTTAGTTTGACATGATCTCTTTCAAATTTCCCGCCAAACATTACCAAATAATAGACAGATTATTAAACTAACTTAGTCATATGCAAGTTACAAAATAAATGTCAAATATTTTATCTACGTCTTCGCATATAATATAAACCATTCATACAAATTTACACGTTTATTGATAAAATAAAATAGAAGATACGTGATTACGTAGTACAGAATATAAAAAATCTCGTCTGCCCATTACAACTGGTATAATAAAGACTATCAAATTTTAAATTCGTAGTCATTAGTACAGTAATTATTATTATTGTAGTCTAGGCAACGGTCCGTAAATTAGTCAACTGTATATCCCTAAATATTTTATAATATGAACATTTTTTTGAGATATAATTTTAAAGTTTTCTGTTCATAATGCAAAACAACCTTCCTTATATTGTTCACATAGCAACACAAATTTCATTTAGGCCGTACTATACAGTATATATCATATTTTCTTATGAAATTAATTTTCTTCATGCTTGCGGTAATTTGTTATAATTTTCCTCCTAAATAACAAACTCAGTAGGTAATAACATAAAACAACACAACTATATCAAAAACTTGACTGTGAAGCAATACAACATTTAAATAGAGATAAGTTTTTAATGACGTTTAAGTAAAGTCAGAATGCTTTGAAAAGTTGTTTTCTCGTATGATTCTTTTGCTCTGCTTATACTTTTTTGTTAACTTTTTTCTTAAACTTTCTCAGATTTAATTACAAACTGTGTATAGTTTACTTAACAACGCTTGGTATAACTGTTCCATATATAAACATGAATTAAAACTTTTTGTTCAATTCTTGTTACATAGCAACCAAACATGCAAGAAACCACTGACTTCCAAAAAATCATAAGCCAATGGCGTCGTTTGTCTGGAGAACAAGTAGAATCAACTGTATTAATAAGGTGAATTGCGTTGTAAAATAAGCCGATTACTGTTGTATCACGGTTTGTGTTGTTAGAGTATTGTTGTGCGTTCCTGCCGGTGTGTTACATACTGAAATATAATCTCGAATTCAGTCTTCGTTGCCAGTCTTGTATTGTTAGTCATATGTATGTATGCCATTTTGCCGTTACCGGTCGTGGGATCGCGACGTGTTTGTATTTTTATTATAACTTATTTCTTATTTTTGAAGCATGTCGGGAGACTCACACCACCACACTGATAAAAACGAAGAGCACAGTGAAATAAATTCGTTAGTGCCAGATAGCAGTAAGTTGCCACTAGTAGTAGCCGGTGCTAGTGCTACTGCTTCCATAGTGGAGCCTGCAACGATCACAATTCAACAAGAAGAGAAACAGCATATGATAGAGCCAGAAAATGATAAAGGAGAACATAAGGTATTCTATGAGTTGTATACTAGAACATTACAATTACCCTACTAACCCTGGCTATTTGGTGCCATGTCTTAGAAATATTTTTTCTTTAATGTAATATCACACCTGTTATCCCCGAAGAGGCAGGCAGAGGAGTGCAGAATATTCCCACGTTTTCCCACGTTCCACGAATATTCCACGTTCTCCCACTGTGGAATAGGTGGTGACTCTATTGCCATGCACTGGGCACAAATGCAGAATCCGGGCCACTACTAGAAAATCTAAATTAGAAAATTTCTATAGTGCCCGACCCGGGAATCGAACCCAGGATCTCCTGATTGGCAGTTACACTTACAACCAACATGACCGACGAGGCAGTCTTATGTCAGTATTTATTTACAATCAGTGAATAAGTCTCAGAGAACTATTACATACTTATTGATAGTCAAAAGAATGTAACATACTATACAGCCAATAGTTTACTTTTGTCTTAAGTCATTATTATCATCAGCTGCTGGACATGGCCTTAACTGAGGGGCTTGTGCCCATAATCCGATCGACAGGTAGGTAGGTTGGGGATTGCATGTAGCTGAGTGTAGACTGGCCGTATGATCCTGTGATCCAGTAGCAAAAGAAAGTGGTGATTAAGAGTTCCTGGGTTCAGTTTTGGCAAAGTATTATTGATTTTTTCCAATTTGAACTCCCCAGTTTGGATTTAAGCCTGGTGTAGAAATAGGTCATTCACTATTCCATTGGATGTATAACATAAGTGGTTAAAGGTACTAAACTCCTCTGTCTACCCTTAGAAAGATAAACACAGGAATGTTATTATGTTAATATATAACAGACAGATTTGTAACATATATGATTATGATTGTACATCCACCACTAAAGTGGCATCTTGCATTACCTCAACATTTGTCAATTAATGGAAATTTTTATAACACAATTTTAAACATTCAATAAAACATAATGTTTATTTTAAATTACCCTAGAAATGTTGCAATTACATTGCATTCAAAACAATAAATTTATATTTGTCATCATAATAGTTGTGTGATCAGTATATCACAGTGTCAGTTTACAATACTTGGCTAGAGTATTGTGTTACACTGACAACAATGGCCATACTCTTATAGGTATCTATTTGATGTGATTTAATGATCTCACGATGCTGCATATCTGCAAACTCACAGATCCTGTTTTCCTATTTAATTACATATTATGTACATAAGCTATGTACAATACATATGCAGTGTAAATTTTTTATATTTCAAGGGACTGAGCATTTTTGTTCGTTTTAAAGAGTTCGCTATATGGTGGGAAGTGAAAGATTAAACCCAATGTAACCAATTACATTTATTTATGATTTAATTACTACCTATCAATAGGTATATTATTCTAACCACATTATATTCTGTTATCTTTGCCTGGTGTGTTTTAATTTGTATATTTGATTTGTATTTACACATTGTGTTGTATTGATATACATTGTATGTACAATTAACAATAACAAAGGTTGGATGCTGTATAAGACCTCTGTTATCTTTAAAATTTCTGCAACTCAAAAGAATAGTTTTGTATCCTGATTATAAAAACAAATGCACTGTTCAATATCTTGTTAATGTCTAAATATGAAAATATTTCTTACATATAGCTTCAAATTAAAGTCTGTTTACATATAGCTTCAAATTTTATTTATGAATTGAAGTAGCCACATCAGTGAACCCTACTTGCATCCCACTTATTATCTAGTATCGATGATTTTTATTGATCCGTGTTGTTTAGTAAAAATTATTATTTATAACTATAATCCATTGTTCATCTTTATGTAATTTTAGGACGCCTCTGGTGATTCACAGAAGATTGAGAATAAAATTGACAGTGGTAAGTTGGAACCCAATGAAAGTAATGACGTTCAAGAGAAAAACAAAGAGGACAATGTGGATAGTGTTTACTTAAGGCCGCCACCTCCACATAAGGCTAGATCTAATAATTCTACACCACCGGTTGAAGAAGAGGATTGTGGTATTAAATGTCTTTACTATACATTGCAATGCTGTGACTGTGTGCTCATGTAACATAATATATGCCATATTAGAGCCCGACCACCATATAATATGATTATAATAGTTATAAGCCTTATTCCATGTATTGAGTATTCCCTATGCTCTTGGTGACTGGTTTGATTTGTTAAGGCAATTTTTAATGGCAAAGCTCATTTAATTACATTTGCTTTACTGAATCAGTTCACTTTATTTTGATGAATAATGTAGTGTGCTAACATAAAATGTATTATTAATTAATTTCGGAAACGTTAACCAAAAATGTACTGTTGATTACTTGATACATAGTGTTTGAAAATTAACAAATATTTCATATATATATATTCCAGTTATAAAAAAATATTCTTAGCCCGATAATATCCTAATCGTATTGCTGTAATAAGGATAATTATATGAATAATAATAAGAATATGAAATTCACAAATATTGAATTCACAAATAATGAAAACTAAAAGTTATAGTTTCACCAAGACAAATGTAAATTCTAAGTTTTGTTTAAGAAAACCATTGTAATAAAATCACTTGTTACACAACTGATTATTTTGACATGAATTATATTACACTTGACAGATCTGGTATAGATGTACTTGTTAATTCATTTGAATTATTTTGAGTTTATTAATTATTTCTCAATAATAATTTTCCATTAACAATTAATTTAATGTTAAGACAAAGCTACATTTCCATGTAGTCAGTATAATTTACGTAATGCTTGTTAAGATAATTAAAGATATCTTTAGATTTATATAAGACATTATTGCCACAAATATTTTGATTACTTTTATCGAGTAGCATTTGATGTGGATTAAGAAATATTTTATATCAACTTAGTTGGTATCTAACTGTGTACTCGAGTGATACATGCTCACTAATTCTCTTGTCTTAATTAAATGTTTCATTATGCATTGCTTATCACAAGAGTACAGGTCATATTACCAGATCCAATAACAAATTTACATTTACTTCTGTAATTGCCAAAATGATTTCAAAGTTTAGACTATATGTTATCCTTTATATATTGAACATTATCTATGTACTGCATTATATATAATCATCATGATACTGGTTGTGTGTGATAACAATGATATTATTTAAATTGTTATTGACAAAAAATTGCATGTAGTCATTCTAAACATTCCTTTTACGGGTATGTTATTAAAACATATAATAGCAAAGGCCAGTAAAATAACCGCGAACACAATATATAGGGCACAATTTATTAAAAACACAAGAATACAGACAGGTAGCGTAGCGTGCGTCATGAGAGCGTTCTGAAGACTTACTCAAACATTCGCACTCACATGCTGCACCTCAGTAACAACATATCAAATAATACTCAAACACACTAGATTTAAGCATATTTTGATTTATGGCCTAATTATACATGATAGTCTTATTTCATTTACACATATCTGTCTTATGATACAGTTGTATGTACCGGCGTTTGCAACTATTACAACAAATGCAAATTGTTATATTCATGTTATGAACTTAGATTAATTTGAACAAGAGCAGCTCGTATTTGGTTGTGACGAAAAACTGAAAGCAGAAAGTATGTATTTAGACTGTTCTTGGTAGTAACCATTTATTGTTCTGTTCTCTTGTGGAATTTTAGTAAGAGTGACGTTAGTTTAAACTTTTCTTGGGGTGTAGTGACATCAGGCTGTTCTAAATACAAATAAAAAGTTGATACAAATATTTTTCTTGTTTGTGATTTGGGTATATAATTTTGCATTAAATGGTTTCGGGTACTATTATTTTCGTTTAAATTAGAGATACCATTCAATAGATGAGATTTATTCCTATCAGATGAAAAATTTCCTTTATGTCTTATTCTATATACATTCTCAAGTATCAATATGTGTTACTTTTGAGAAAATATACTATGCACTTTTTTTTATACACCTGCACTTGTATGTATTATTAATGTTGAGGTTCATTTAGTTATTTCTATTTTTAGTTACACAGAGTCAGTATAATTTATATATTTATCTTGATTCAGTTAAATCTTCCAATGGAATTTTGTCGACCCACATTCCTGACAGCAAACGTAAATATGTTTAAGCTGTTTCCAAAATTGTAATGTATAAATGTGCCAATTATTATATAGTACCTATTCTACATGAGTGATCTCCAGTGACTACGAATTACAGTACTCGGTTACGAACATTGTTTATGAAGTTATATTTAAGCAGCGGTGGTGGAATTTTCTATAATTTAGGTTTGTAGTTATTGTATAACGCTTGGTTACGCTCAAGTATTTATGTTGTCTTGCTAAGATTTGCTTTAATAACCTTTGTCGTCTTCTGTTATACAATTTCAAAGATTCCGATATATTTCTTGTTTACAGAAACTCAAATTTAAAACCTCACAATTTCATTTAATCACCAGGCTTTTGTTAGTTTCATCTGTTTTCACATGTTTATGTCATCATTTTTATATTATATTTAGTTACAATTAATTAAAAAATGACAACAATGTGTAGAATATCACCTAATGAGTAGGAAGAAGCTTCTTACCAAAATATAAGTTTCTCGTTCTCACCAGCATGCAGTAAATGTATTGAAAACATCATATACCTAAACAAGAGCTCTGGTGATTGATTGCATATCTGTAATTAAACATTCCAACCTTAGACCTCAAGCTTTGTGATAATATTATACCAATATTCTTAGTTGCTTATATTAGGTAGGTGGGTGTATCTGCGAGATGCTCTGCCATAACGTCAAGCAGCAGTTACAGCAGCCAGTGTTCAGTAGCTATCAAAATTCAGTCGTGGAAGTAATAGCAATAATAAATTTTTAAGAGACCATGAATAATGTCCCATTTTAAGTATACAAGTTTACTCATGTTTGTTCCTGAATAATTTAAATGACTGTATGCAACCTGCTGTCTAACCTGCCCCTCGTTGTAATGTCGGTACTAACCGTTTATATATATTATCATATGATATTATATACAAGAATTATAGGAAATTGATTTAATTATTAATATGAATGTAAGCAATGACCGAAATTGAGGTATTTAGAGTGGTGCTTTTTTTCTATGAAGTTTACGATTCTTAAAATTCTTGATATAACTTCTACCGTATTTGTAGGTTCACCTTGTTTAAGGACCGAATACTCAGTCCAATTTGGAGTCTGTTACTTTGTATGGAATATAGATCTAATTATTATATATTTTTCTAAATGTACGAATTGTAATTGTTCCTCATTAATATACAGTTATAGTAACAATGGTTTGTTTATTTCTTACTTTCCCGCTTAAATATATTTTACAACCTAAATAATATTAGTAGGGTCCTCGACGGCTCACTAAGAAGTGGGCTGATAGAATTTCGGACTACTTAATTGGTATAAATCGCGTAAAGATACCGATATTCTCAAATATTGCCGTCATGACAATAGATAAAAGTAAG
>DWTO01005830.1:0-10452 GCA_018244755.1 Jemadia pseudognetus
TCTAAATTAGAAAAATTCTATAGTGCTCGACCCGGGAATCGAACCCAGGATCTCCTGATCGTCAGTCGCACTTACAATCAACACGACCGACGAGGCCGTCAAAATGTGATATAAGCATTAAAATCCTGTATTTTTGTTTGTGCATGCCAAATTGTGTACAGCGACATCTAGCTGTTAATGGCTGCAACATCAAGAATTGGTGTATTATTTTTTGTTACAATTGAATATGACGACATCTAGCGGCGTAATGGTAAACTGTTGCCAATCATTCTATCTTCAATTTTGTTTTCTTTTCTCTTCCCGCCAACAGAGGGCAAGACATTAATATCTTGTGTAATTTACTATCTTGTAACTATCTTGTAACCCTACCAAATGATACAATTACATAAAAGCAGTGTTAGAAATTAAATTCTAACATTTTAAAATTATTATAAATTATAAATATATTTTACAAATGTGGTGGCTATTCACGATCATTTATAAGCTCATAACAACACAAAACACTTTTTTGCCATACTTATTGTTAGTTAAGAATTTGTGTAGAATGCTTTCCCGCGATTTTGAATGAGTGATCTTATAGAGGTGTAGGTTACAGTACGGTATACGAGAATTACAGGCGCTCGGGGTCAAAAGGTTCGCGCTGATGTAATAACAGTGCTTTTACCGCTAAATACTGTAATTTTATATGTAATGTCCGAAAGGAGAGTTGAGACAAGAGGCTATTGGAGAGATAACGTTATGATTTTCATTTTAACACGTATTATTATTAATAGGTGTCTACACTATATGGCTCCCTTTTTAAATTCAATAATGAAATGCAATGCAAATTTCAACCCAGTAAAATGCAAGCGCGTTGCTGTATTTTAAGCAGTAAAAAGAGCACTTCAAAAGATATGAGTTGTCTATTATTCCTTGACAGTAGTCATATGTGCCGAATGAAACCTGAATAAAATTATTCTGCACGGTGTGCGCAACAATACGCTTCGTGGATTTTAAAAGCTGTTAGCTATTGTTCTGTGTCTGCTTCGTTTACCTGAAATTTAATGATTTATCGTATTTCTTCTACTGGCCTCCTATGATTATCGACTGCGTTCATCCATTGTAGACATGAGTATTTATTTTTCAATGGAAATTTAGACACTTGCCATTTACCTGTGCGGTTTACTCACAAATTTGTTCAATTTTTGATGCCATTCCATTGATTCCAAGTATAAATACCAGAAAAGTTTGATTGTGTACGTGTTTATCGATAATTCAAACGTCTTGATTGCGATTTTTTACCGTCTGAATAAAAATATATCATTTCGTGTCCACAAGCGTTTTTACTTTATTTTCAGTTTTTTTTATTATTATTGGGGAATAACAAATTCGTCTCTTTGCTGTTATGAGTTCAGTTTGATGTTTAAAAACAACGTAACGAATTCGCGTAAATGACATTTTTAGTGCCCACGTTGTTTAAAAACTAATAAGAAGAATATGATATGATTTTCGTCACGGCACATTGTTGGGAAAGTTTTATAAAATCATAATTTAAAGCTGCCAGTATATACGAATATATACGAACTTTTTTTAAAGTATTCTGTCGCTATTTTTGTCGAACAATTTATTCTGCTACATTTCGATGACGACTTTTGGCTCGCGGTAAAGATTTTTTTATATGCGATCTCCTTATCAAACGACGAAGTGATGTTAGTAATACGTATGTCGTATTTGTTAGCTAGAACTAATTTGTAAGCGTTTGGCAAATCAGTTTTTTGTGCGTTCAATCAACCATATTGAAATGATGAAAAAGTGCAGAACGGGGTCAAACATGGTATGGTGTTCTTATAGATTTATACAGTTTTTTTACCGCCAGATGTAAATGTTTTTCATACAATGGTGGGCACAGACGGGGCTGTATTAAATATTTATTTATTATGTTATAATATTATAATATCATGAAGTACCACAGACGGAAGCTTTGCTATAATTTTTTTTCGGTCGTTACTTGCTCTATTGAGATAAATATGTGTTGCTATATTTGTTCACATATTTTGATGACATAGGACAGATTATAGGTATAGTATGGCGACGTATGGTCATTCGAGAAAATATGTTTTATTATATCGTCATGGACTATTATATTATAAAACATGTTAAAGCTCTGCCCGTGACGACAAAGATTTACGCGTCAGCGCTAACAATATGTTTCAAAGTTAAAAAAATTATTGCCAGTAAAATGTGAATCTGTTGAAGGGCTTACTGTGTTTTCTGCTTACGTCGAGGATTCGCAACTGACGCAAGAAGCCCCACAGCGTTGGAGCGGTTGCGGCCAATATGACTATAATAAGTGCGTTCATTATTGTGAATTTGCCATATATAACATTCTGAAGGTTTTTTACGTTGTATCGACACAGGTGTCAATTGAGAATTAAGACAGTTGCGTTTTCTCAAGAAACGAGGGAGTTATAGACTTAAGTGCGGTGCTGGTCTCATATGTTCCAATTACATAAAACAAATAGGTCTTTTAGTTAATTCTCTTTGGTCAGCGTTTTCATTTGCTTCCCTTTGAATGTATTGATTGGTATTAATGTAATAATAACTAGTTTATTTCAATCAAACTGAGTCAACCTGTGTTCCTGCGTTTCCTTTCCGACGTCTACCTTCGCTATGTCCTAAATATTTGTCCTTCTTTGATGTCAACTTTGTCACCAAAGAAACTGTTGGTCGGCTCAAAGACAAATATGACTTTCAATAATGTGCCGTCTAATTTGGCTGATTAGATTTCAACTTTAACGTTTATTCCTTAATGATCCTGATTCCTGAAATATTTTCATATTTTTCATGAATGTCAAAGGAGTAGGTGATTATATAGATTTTGATATTGTTTATCATTTTTATATGCGATTAATAATTTATAATAATTCGAGGTTTGGTTTTATTTTTTTAACCATTACACAAATCGTGATAATTAATTCTGTCCTTAACCCAACTTAAAAGATATTAATGACTGTGGCGCCAGATGTAAACAGTTGCGGCAATTATCACATGTATGTTTTTTTTATGCCTCACATTATTTTTTTTAAAAAGGCGTTAAAATGTTTAAAAACAGAACTGTTTAAGTAACCTTTCGGTAAAAAATTATTATAATCGTTTTTGACTTGGCGTTTTTTTGCGGCTGAATATTCAAGTTAATTGTAATTTAATAAAGGATGACTGACAAGTTAGTTGCGGAGAAAAATACGTTGCGAAATGACTTCATTCGAGTCACAAAGCCTGTACGACTATGGCTGTAGTTGGTTGGATGCCGCGTCGAAAGCCAGTTTTGTTGCGCATTCCCCGGTTTTGACTTTTTTCCCTTTTGTATAGAATACTTTATTATGGAGCGTCCTTTGTTCGGAATATGACGAGCCTCTTGTATTTCAACACTTTAGTGCGCGAGTGTCCACGTCGCAAACGCACTCGCCGTCCACTAATTTTGTATGGAAATTGTACTTCATTATTCCATGTCGAATGTCTGTCAGTATGATATGTGACCACGAGCGTACCTACACCAAATTGAACGGGCAATATTTCCTCCATTTCAACGTTCGTCAATCAATTGCGAAATAAAATATAGCCGGTATCGTCGCGTCCGTAACTTATTGGTTCTGGTGATTAACATAAACAAAAATCATATCATATTCACGGCTCCGTATTGTAAATTGATGTTCGCACAAAAGGCCGACGACGGCAAATTGCCGGTTGTCGGCGAATTGCTACGAACGAAATGGTTTCTTTAATCGCACGTCTCGAGTGTGACTCAAGGATACGGTCAAAGACTAACTGTAAATTTTAACAATCAGCGGCGCATCCTAAATATACATATAATTGCACAGATAATCACGTGCCGTATATTATCTGACCGGAGCTCGGACACTTTTTTCTCGATCTGGGTTGGCTCGTGTGCGCGCGTTGTCGACGTGTTTTAATTTTTCTTGTCTTTCGCAATGATTGTATGCCAAGGACCCGCGGAAGGTCAGACACTAAAACGGCAATCTTTATGTTATCTGCGAACATGTTCTCTGTATTGTTTTGGATTTCGTTAACTGGAATCACGTCATCGTTTCAAATCCGTATGGGACATTGATGTGCACTAATGTGCAAGTTTAAACACGACAATGAAACGACCGTTCGTGTGTATTTGACTTTCGAGCGCCTTCCGAACAAAAGGATTCTAAAATTGCTCGCGTAGGTGTGTTTACTCTGTAGATCGAGTTCAATCACTTAATCAGCGAACTTTTTTGGATTGACTCGAATCACTAGCTTCTAATTTAGACCGTGTATAAATTGACTCAACGATATATTTGTTTACTATTATGCCACTTGAGTTTCATAGTGATAAAAGGCTGCAACCTTTGCAGTGGTTATTTCATAGGTGGCGTAACATTATCGATATACAATTACATCTTTTCCGTAAAGTTAACAGCAGGGAGTGTCCAGGTGATACCAAGTGGTGTGAACGATTTCGCTGCAAAGTAACTTTGGTGAAATCTATTTAAAGGCTATGTTATCGTGGTTTTTGCGTCCAGGTGACAAAAAGTGGCGGGCGGGGAGCACGCGGGGCGAGGGCGAGAGGGGGGCGAGAGGCGTTGTTCTTGACACAGTAAAACTAGAAGTGCAGTAGGTGCAGCCGCGACCCACGCCGAGCTTTTTGCGAATTGCGAACATGACTATCCGCGGCCAGGCAGGCATCTGGGCTTTAAACTTTAGATTGCGACACTCGCGACGCTTTGTTGCCGAGTGGCTGCCTCGCAGCCGTACAGACTGCGATCGAATTGTGCAGTAGTTGCGTATGTGACACTAGTGTCGAAATGCATTTTACTCCGCATACAATACAACTTAGTGTTTTGTATATCCATCTGTTACCGTAAGCGTCTCGCTTTGGGAAACAAGTTGTGTTTGTATTATTTATTTGTCAAAAGAAATACTCTTAAAGTAGGCAACTTGTGTGCGACTTAACCAGTCCAGCGAAAATGAGAAGAATATTTCTTCCATATCTGAATAAAGCTTAACTAGCAGGCGTCCATCCATTCTTATGGTATACTAGCTGTGCTTGCGACTTATAATTAGTCCGCGTGGAATCTTAAAATTCTAAAATAAAAGTAGCTTAAGTTACTCCTTATTACATAGCTATTTGTCAGTAAATGTCCCGTCAAAATAGGTCTAGCCGCTCCATAGATTTGCCGGAACAAATAAACAGCCAGGCAGACAGATAGACAGAGGCAGACAGACAGACAGAAACACAGACAGACACACAGACATATAGACAGACAGACAGAAATTGTAAAATGTTATTTTGGTATATGTTTTGTCCCATGACTTTGTGATTGTGATCAATACTTACTACATATTTCACTCCAATATAATCTTCTTGTAATGTTTTTATCAATCGTATTACTTGCCGCAAGATGATTTCCGTCACGGTTAATGGTATAGTGATGTTATAATGAAGACGCCGATATAACTAATTTCATTGTCTACAAACGACTACGGTGTTAAAAAGTATTACTGTGCGTGATGTGTTTCGACACTGCGAGCTTTAGGCGCAAGGCGGCGATCATTAAAGAAAATCGCTTCCTACTCCCGTGCTGGCGTCTCGGATCACGGCGGTGAGGCCGCCGCTCGCATCCTGCCGCTTCGGCAATGGCCCGACGGTTCGACCTCGCTTAGTCTCTCACGAGGGTATCATCAGGGTCTCCGCGGGCACGTCGTCTCGTCTCGCGTGTCTCATTAGGATCATTATTCTATGCGTTCATTTGCAGCTCACGCATCTGCCTACTAATGTATCAACATTTTAAACAATGAACGCCCAACTATCATGACTGGCTGTCGTTTTGAACGCTTTCTATTCGCCACAAAAGATATTCGTGTCGTAATTTCGTTTCAGCCGTTGCTTATCTGCTGTACTCACTACAGCTATACGCATTATTAGGATTACGAGATATTTTCTTGTTCAATGTCATTTCACTCGTTTCTGTTTAATGTGCTTTATCATTTATCATAAAATGTATCAGTGTCACGTCACGTTAAAAGGCACGTACCTCTTCTTTCTCCGGTCGATATCAGCCGATGAAAATATCGTAACTTCAAAACAAACTTAAATTACCCAAAATTGGGTAAGCGCGCGCCGGCTTGTAAGGAAGTATTCTTTATAAAGAGATAACAGTGTGTCACTTTTTACGGAAACGAGCTCTTAACGAGGATAGTGATATGTCATGCACATATACATATACATACACACATCATACATGCGTGGGCAACATGTGTACATGACTTGCGAATTTTTGTCATATAGACGAAATATTTCACGACAAACAGTATCCAACAACTACGACAATAGCATATTTTGGCAATAGCGGCATACTTTGAAAGTATCGGAGTCATTATCCAATATTATATTTAAAATATAAAATGTTTAGCCATTATACCGTCTAGTTAATGACCGAGACAGAAACTCGAGAACACCATCTCATGCATAAATAAATCTTCTCACTCCGTACATACTTTTCTAATAATAGATTATAATTCGGTGCCAAATTGCATATTGATAGATACACAAATAATATATTGAACGTCACTCTTGTTGCGTTGTAAGAAATTGAATACTAAATGTGACGGTGATATTTTTTGTAAGTTTTAATATCGATTGCATTACATTGTAACGACAACAAAATTATCCGACGACGCAAAGAGAGAAATTGTTTCATCGATCGTAAATAAACAAAACAGTTACAATACATTACAGTGTTATTACCCGTACCTACGTAACGACGTTATAATCTCTTGAACTCAATACATCGGTCACTACGCTCCGCCCTTAATAATGATTGTTAAATTAATTTATGTATTCCGGTTGGAGATTTATATCGGTGGTGCGCTGAATGTTATTTAAACGCAAACACTGGCAAATGATATTTGTGAGAATTACCGAGTGAATTATGGTTCGTTATATTGAATCTGTTTATGTCGAAGAAGTGGTCCGAGACGGGCGAGTTGCGAACAATAGAGTGATTGTCACGTCATCGGAAATCGAGCCAAGTGTCGTTGCCACATTTAACGTCCAATTTGATCGTTTTATAGAAAACGAACAATCGGCTCGCTCTAACGTTGACAAACTTTCAGTACATTGACTGGCGTCATTCTCGAAGTGTAGACTGTTGTCGCCAACAGATTAGACGTCGGAAATCTCGACGCGAATCTTACGCAACCTCAAGTCAAATTATGATACCGACAAGACGCTGTTGTTTATCTATTGCTCGATTTACGTCAAAGCTGGCGCTGAAAAATTTTGGAAAGTTATTTCAATTCATATGAGTACGTTGGCAGTACTATAGTTAGGTAACACTCGCTAACACAAACAGATGCAATTCAACAAAGCGTGGTACAGGGCTGGACAAAATGAAGCTGGAGAGTGGTGGAGGAGCCGTTATAGCTAGTTGCGTTTAGGAGCGGCCAGGAGCGCCGGTTGCCGCGAACCGGTCCCAGTGCGTTGACTCCCGACAGCCGCCTGCGCCTACGAACGAGAATTGTGCACCTCTCGCCAATGCACATTCCCCCTCCGCGCCCCTCCGCCCGCCCGCCTGTGCATTCACGATCGCCTTGTGTGCCGTGGACATGAGAGCCCTTGTGCGGACTATTACTACTTTTATATTTTAATCTCCAATATGTGATATCGATATAGGCTTTACTGTAAATGAGATCGGCTTATTCATTACTTTATTTATAAATCCAGTCAGTGATTGATTGACTTTTCTTAATAACTTTTATTGATCTTATCTATAAAGACACATTTGGAACTAAATTTTTAATTATTATTATATTTGCAAGCGTAGTACGTATTGCTAGTAATACTACAGCATATAAATCTATAGATCGTGTCTAAGTCGTTGTAGGTGCACTGGCCAGTTGTAGGTTCAGTCGGATCAGACACGGACATGAGATACGGTAAGCCACGTCTAGTTTCACTCGCGAACGACGGGTTCTACGGACAGCTTGTTATTTAAACTGCACATGTCCGTTTGTATGTAATTGCCGCTAGCAGCTGCTCATTCGGTACTTTGTAATCATAGGAAAAGTTAAATTTGATTTTACCTTAAATACTATATGTATTTGTTTCGAATCATTACCAATTTCATTTTTGGTCTGTCTAAAAAAACTCGCAAAGCTTATGGTATCGCAGTGGTTATTCACTAAAAATCTGTTGGCGTTGGTTGGCAGGTTACATGTTTTTGTGCTAATTACAAGATAAATTATTTTAGACAAGAAAAGTTTTTTTTACATTTATTCTACAACTGGTTTGGGAAGGTTTTGATATTTGCTAAAATAATCTACCTTGTAAGTCAAAACAACTGTTTCGATTTAGCACATGTCAATGTTATCATTTTATGAAACATTACGTCAACTATTCAAGATAATGAGGCATCGTTAGCAGGAGACAAGGAACGTTTGAACGCGATAACTCAGTCTGGAGCGGTAGGGCCTAGGGCGTAGGGCGGCGCGGGCGTCGAACCCGGCGTGGGTCGGGGGTCACCAGACACGCGTACGTGCGCCCGCGTCGACGCTCGCGCGCTCTGCACTACTGAGTCTATTGTACCTATATGTTTTACAAGTATATGTTAGGATATAGATTAGATATATTATAAAATGCTACCTGGCCTACATGTCTGACTACGATGACATTGTGACGTTGCTCTAGATCAAACGCGAATTTGGCTGGAAAAGTCACATTTATCCATTTACTCATTATATAATGCTGTCCATGTACTATGATATAGAGGTAGAAGATCTTTCTCGGGTACGTGGAGACACCAACACGTCCAACGCTTTACAGTTGAAGTAACCAAACACTTGATAATTAATATTACCACATCTCATGTCTGCACTACTCCGCGTGTATTTCTTAAACAATAATTGCTAGTTGGGATAGAAGCAGCCGAACGCGATTGCGAAATATACTATTGAATATAGAAACACATTACGGCTTGTAACCACAGCTCTCGACACATATTACGTACGAAAACAGCAATGTACTCATTTATATAACACTATTACAACACAAAGCCCTTTAACGTAATAGAAAATTCTGTTGTACTTGGCAGCGTTTCAGATGCATGCACATAATAGCTTCATGCATATTATATTTATACTGCAAATGGAACACAGAGAAGCATCTGTGCCACGCTCATTAACAGCCCGAACATCACAGTTGTGCATACCAAAACGGCCCTTAGGTTATTTTTGAAAATGTACTTCTTGTTAGACAATACGAATACCCATCTTGCATTACTTGAAGGTCGTCCAGTTGAACGTTGGACGCGAAGGCCTCCTCGCGGAAGCTGTAAATTTTTGTTTTCCGCACTGTCGAAACCCGTGTTAATATTAAATACGTCCCGACGTCAATTCTTTACATGAAATGTCCTCCGATATGTTTATTTTTGTTTTTATTACTCGGATTTCTCCGAGCTGGCGGTCATGGTAATTCGTCATTTGTTGCCGGAGAAGGTGGTCATTGTTGGTGGCGATGTTTGCGGGCGCATCGCGCCGCTCACGGCCGACTCAGACGTCCGTTGCATGTTTCTTATTGTACACAGTAGGTAATTACGTTGCACGAACTGAAAGTGTTGTGTAGCCGCCGAATTAAATTATGTATAATAAAAGTAATATAATTATACTTTATTTAAATATTTGCCGTTACATTTGAAGTATTTTTTCACTCTCTCATACCTCAATTTTTTTAAGCAGTAGTTTTCGGTCGTCTGAAAGCATTTCAACGTGTTGAGTGAACGTGTTGGATGCCACGCCAGGAACGGTAAACGAAACATAACTTTTCGGAACACAGAAATGACTGCTTTTATGCCGCAGTGAGGAGAAACAATGTCATGGTTCGAGAGAATGCGATATTGGGGTCGTTTTTAGTAACTCTTTGGAGGACTGTGGGTTGACTGACTATTGTCTGACTTGACTAACCATAGAGCATTTACCATCCTTTGTTCTTCTACTGGCACATAAGTCACAAGACGGGTCTTAGACAAACGAACATCCCAATTTTTTTTACAGTACAACAGTGCCGTAGCTTTTGTTGTGTTTACCGCTTATGAGATTGTTACTCCATCTCCTGTAATGAGTATGATACGCAATTCGTTGGTTACCACCGACAAGTCTCTGTGATGCTAGTTGAACAACGACCGTCACGGATACATCGCTCTGATATATTTTTGCATGAATTCCATATTTACAGTAGAGGCAGCGTTAACTTCACGTCTCCAAAAATAAGGGAATAATTCATCTTGCCAAAAGTAGTTTGTAATAAAAAGTTAAAATATTAGGTAGATCTATTTATAAAATGTTGAAATTACTGAATTATTTATATCAGTTAAATTCAGATAAGCACAGTCACGTCCATACGTCAGTGGGTAGGTATGTATACCTACC
>DWTO01005831.1:0-10451 GCA_018244755.1 Jemadia pseudognetus
ATTTATATATTTACTGTATTATAGTCACATTGTCTAACCACTGGACCGACGGCGCAGTCGGGACAGTCCCTCACGTTGTGGTTCGTCACAAGCGTAGGTCCACACGGTGGACGCGTGCTGATGCCGAGGAAGTTACGCATATTGTACAGTAAACATGCAGTTCATATTCAAAGACACTCGAGTAAAACTGACTTTAACGAGTGGCGGCCGCGGGCGTTTCTGTACGAGCCACAGTTAAGTACACTTACATTTGTTTATATCAGTCCGTAGCAGCTCGTACGTAGCGTTACGACATTTCGTATATTATGTATATCATTTAATCATGCCCGCTCGGTTTTATTTAATTATTCTTATTGACTGCCCCGTTGCTCGTGTTGGTTGCGAGCGTGACTGCCTATCAAAAGGACCTGGGTTCAAATCCTGTTTCGGACAGTATTGGATTTTTCCAATTTAGATTTTCTAATAGTGGCTCGGAGTTTGGATTTGTTCCCTGTGTACAGTAATATGCTCAACAACTATTCCGTAGTAGAACGTAAAACGCAACTCGTAATACGTGGGAGTTTACTGCACTCCTCTGCCTAACTCTTGGTAATTACAGGCGTGATGTTACGTATAAATTGCATAATTTATATGAAATATCGTCTTAGAAACTCTCTAAGCAAGCTGAAGGCTGACAAACGCTCGTACAGCTCGTCTTTCTGAAAGCACACTAATGCTCGAAAAAGTTAACAACATGTTAAATGCTGATTTTTCTTAAAATACGTGTAAATCTTAAAAACCCTGTAATAACATTTAACATAATTTGCCAAAAACATCGAAATAAGGAAACGACGCATATAATTTTTAATTCGTTCGCTGGAAATATTGTACCACAAGAGGCTGAAGTTGTTTACGCCAAACAGGAAATAGCCGACCAATATTTCTTAATTGCCCAAGTTAATTAAATTTCAGCCCATCGATATTGTCTCACACAATAAATGTCGATGTTCCACTTTCGGAGCACACTTAATTTATACATATTAAAATAATATTTTGTTCAGAAAGGAATAATGTCAATTTCATTTCATGCGCGAAATAATTGTTCGTAATTAAATCAGAATAAGCGCGCGCATATATTAAAACTGTTCTCGGAATTGATGGTGGTCGGCCATTTATGGAAAAGTTGAGGTTCCCACAGGAGTGTGGAAGCTACATGCTGAGCTATAGCGAACAACCACGTCGGTTCCTGGTAACCTCCATTCTTACCACCTCTCGTTTTTCTTTATCTCTTCGTTACAAAGGTTAGCTGGAAATAATCGCTAGCTAGCGACAAAGACGCCTTTTTCACGTGTACTCACGTTTGCAATCCCTTAAGAGGTAGGCATAGGAGTGTAGTATACTTTTTCGTTTTACCAAGTATATTTTTATACTTATTTTGAAGATTTTTTACAAATTTTGAAGTACAGTAAAGAACAGACAAAAAAATATACACTTTTTTTAAATAATTTGTTATAAGTCGCCGGAATGGATTAAAAAAAGTAAAGCAGATCATGTTATTTCAATAGCACATTGTTTTCTTTGTATATCAAAGTGATCAATATTGTAGACGCTCGTATTTTACCGATTATGTTGAACATTGTCGCCCAGCCGCCCGCGATGTGGCGAGAACGTTAAACGAGCGTCCCCGGTGCTTAAAAACAGGTATTTCTGGGTCTACCAGTTGACGAACTTGGAGTTTTCCCTCGATGGACTAATTAGTATAAAAGTGTGTTAAACTTTCCTTAACTGACGGACGTTTGGGCGGGAATTCCCCATCCCGGCCCCTCGGGACAGACCTTCCGGGTGTCGACATGAATATTTTATTCTTTCTAATATGAGCAAGCGGCTTTTGTTACTAATTTGACAATAAAAAAGTAGAATTCCTTTATGGTGAGCACTCTTTGCAAAAAGTCCATACGTTATAAACAATGTTTAATTTTACTACTAATTTCTAGAACTACTTTTCTAGAATGAGACTACGATTATGACTTACTTTGTATAATACGCTTTGAAGAATACACTTGCTAAAACAAGCCCTGCATTTTGAAAAAACAATTAATGTGTCCAAGTTCCGGAACATTTCTATAAGAAGACTACATTTACAACTCACGTTACCAATAAATTTTGAATGTACCTAATTCAAAGAAAGTACATTGAGGAACTTGATAGCATAAATTACAGGTAATATTAAGCCCAATATTATGAATTGTGTTGTAGCTTGTTATAGCGTTTAACTCGTCTTTGCCTTGTTTCATGACCTAGCCTTAGATAATATAGTATAATAACTTAGAATGACGCAACGATCACCGTTACATCAATTTGCTGTCGTTAATGAACACCTGATTCTGAAAGTTACGCTCACGTCTTTTGATTCACGCCATTTGATATATGTACATACTTCAATCTCTCATACAAGCGCCTGTTTTGATCCCTGACGTGACGGCATACAGAAATAATTAAGATACATTTTCTGGAAGTGCTAAACGGATTTAAATTCAATTTTTATCGAAAGGTTGAACGATCCCTGGAGAATGTCGTTATGGTTAATTTGTTGCTAACACGAATATTTTCGTTCACCTATAACAGTTTCTCATTTATTTTAGCCTAGACAAGCGTATCGCATACGTTTCGTAAGCCATTTCATACAATCGATTGTTAAGCAATCTGCTACATTGTGTCAACGTATTGCGTCCACCGCTGGACATAGGCCTGCCCTCAGAGGTTATGTCTATAATTCCCATGCTGGGCATGCGCCATGCTGCGCTCTGCCAGCGCCGGGCTTAGTCGCCTCTTACGACACCTGTATCCCGGAACGTGGCCGGGAAATGTATTGTTACTCCGGCACGATGCGGATGACAGTGTGTAGTTAAACCGTAAGACATAAAAACTAAAGATGTGACATTTTTAGGCGACTTAATTTTTGAAAACCGTTGTCAAGTTTTTAATTAATTAAAAAAGAATTTCCATGAATAGCATACAACTGGACAGTTTATATGCAGAGAGCAATTTGGATATGTAAAGAATTAATTTAAGAAGCAACAAGTTGTGGGTCGATAAAATATAAAAATAATTTAAATTCAAACCAAAGTTAAGAGACAGTTATTTCACATTAAGTCCGGCTAATATAATACACTAGAACTTTTCATTCATTCGTAATGCGTTCGTCCGTTCTCTCGGTATATACTTAGTTTATTTATTAATCAATATTAGCGTGACACCATGGAAGAGTTATAAAAACTAGTAGGTGTATACAAATTATAAAGTTTATTTTCGGATACTTATTTAGCGTTTTAAAGTTTTGGGATCTAATTATTTTTATTCAATGAGGTAAAAAATACATTTAAGTATTACTTAAGAAAACGATAAAAATAAGACAGGAGTTGACAATATCGTTAGCACAGCTGGCTGTTATAATGTCAATGAATGAATTGAATGGGCTCACCAATTGATAAATTAGGGGACTATAAAATTAATATTTTTATTTAATATATTTTGTTAGGCATTTCAGTGGAGGAGCAACGTTTACGAAGACTAATAGAAATCGTTAGTTGCAGTAGGGAAGCCGGGAAACGATTCATAATAATTGCATCATCGCTCGACCGCAGATGACGATTGTTATACGGTCAGTTAGCTCAAACACTAGACGTAATACTAAAGTCATATGAGTAACAGGGGTCTTTGTGCGTTACTATAGGCTTCAAGACATTTGCCATATGTTGCTCTCTGCCTATCCCGTGCGGGAAGCTTGCGTGAGGAGGATATTACAACAATTATTATATGAGGGTGGGGACAGCCACCCCCGCAAATAGAGTTGGACAATATTTTAAGTAGCCGTGTCACAGCGCCATTCAGCCGAATACAAGGATTATTTTTATTTCTCGCTCAAGATTTATTCACCCAAGATTAGCATTCCTCTTATTTATGCTAATGTAATTTTAATGGCGCCGCCTTTTTCGGCTAATTTCATTTTACAAAAACTCTCCGGATTTGTTCTAAATCTCGGCTTATTAAGAAGACTTTGGCGATGATTCTGCCTTAATAAAATTTAAATTATCGATTCGACTAAGTGTTAATTACCTTTTTATAGTCTTTTAAACAACTATTATTTTTCGAAGATAAAAAGGAAAAATCCACTTTTTACTTGTATCTAAATGTACATACGAGTATTAATCGGATTGGAACTGAACAGATATAGGTGTACCGATACATATACATATATTTAATTTGACTCTGAAATTGTAACTGTGTAAATAACGATCTGTATCTATTCTCAAATAAGTGTGATGTTCTATAGCGAAGTAGACATACGTGAGTTCCTCTTGGTCCTGTCCTGGCAACCTTCAGTTCAAACAGCTACTCGTACATAACACTGCAGTGTATGGATAAATAGGTCCATCGGAAGTGTAATTAAACATTGAGTAGAAGTTATCGACCGTCAAAGCTTATTAAGTTGTGCACGTCTAAAGTAGTTCACTTTCGATTGTAATGAAACAATTCGAAAGTCAGTTCGAGAAATAGAGCCTTAGTTGTTGATAGAAATACGAATGTAGATATTTTATGTACGCCCCGAGAATGGTTGTACGATAAATTGAATTGCAATGCAAGCGAGGCGGCTCACGTGAGCGCATGCAACTATTGGATGTTCGTTCGATTCGTTCTTTCGATTGTCGACACAAACGTACAACAAGTCAACACGCCTTGTCTAAGTCACGAGCCGTATCAGAGAATTGGGATTGAAAGAAATCCTCTCTCCAACAGCGCCCCGACGCGCGCAAACAGCCGCGTCGGGCCCCACGTGTCGTTGTCTTGTAGGGCAGTACTCTTTGTAACTGTTCATTTTATGTTACTTCGAATAAATAACCAAATATTCTAAAGCTTTCAATACTGATCTATTATTCGTTTGTGTTACATTATGTAATTAAATAGACTTAATAGAAAAAAAACAAGATCTAAACGGCATGAAACAGAGCACGATAAGATATTATAAGTAGCAAATGTTTATATTAATGACTCTTACTCATTTGATACATGTAATGAAGTTTTCGAATTTCGTTTTATTGAATGACTTTGTATGTGCTTTTGGGAATATTGTAAAGTAATTCACGAAATGAACACGTAATAATGTTCAGTTGAGAGCGGGCAGGCGCTGGGTGAGGGCTACGATGTCGAGGCGCATGTTCACACATGCGCGCCGATTTTGTCGAGCTCCTCTGATTCATTTCTTGTCATAAATGTTTTTTTGCAAAGATACTTGTGTCGAGAATCTTTTGGGTTATAGTTCGAGTTAAAAGTGTAGAGGTCCCAATTTTATTTATTTAGTCGACAAATTTTGTTTATCAAAAATACCAAATACAAGAACAAATAACCCACATTTTTAAAATTATTGTGTTTCTTGAGTATTACATTTACCTTTGATTTTATAGTTCTTTTATAAAATAATAATTGATTTAAATATATTACAGTATAGTATTTATATTCCAAGAACTTTTAAAATTTTCATTAAAATATGTATAAGTACATAAAATCACTGCTCAACTGATAATATATATTTACGAGTACATGTTAATAAAATCAATTCACGCAAACTCAATACCGTGAACATTATATCAAGCGACAAACAGATGCAAAGCTTAAAGATAAAAATGAATTTCATGCATATTTCACATGTTTCATACAGGCTGTTGTCGCGTGTCAGGGCGGAAATATATCAATCGTTGATTTGACAGACGCGCAGCCAGCGGCCGCTTCACGGCTCCCGCACCAGTCACCAATTTATGGGTTTTATTTTATCTGTGTTATGAGTTGAACGAATGCGGTCAATCAATAAACTGGAATTGTAATTTTTTTAATTTCCTTTAAAACGAGTTCGATGCTAATATTGCTTACAAAAAGGATTTATATAAATAAATGTGAAATGGTTGATTGTGGCATCGCGCAGCTTACCTAGGTACGGCCGAATATCCTGGCGAGGTAAGAAACTCCATAGGCGTGCTTGTGCATATTTTGAAATATGCATTTATCGTGCTAATTTATCATGCAGCTGGAGTAGCATGACGTCAAGCATGGTTATTAATTAAATAAAATCATTTAAAATTAAATGATATGTAACAGGTTTTTGCACAATGTGAGGCTCCGCTGCAGGGATTGTGGGCGAGATTCTGTTTATTAGCTGAGCACTACGTCTAGCGGTGCACAGAAACAGCCCTATCTCCTGTTCACTTAGCTATAAAACGTAACGTAACGTAAACATAATAACAATGTTGTAAGGAACATTAAACAACGAAGTCAAAAAGAATAAGTTTAAATATTTCAAACCGGATCAAGTTTTGTAAATATCTTATTTGAGTTTTGTTAAGTTACCTACGACTAAGTAAAATAAAAATATAAAGATAGAGATATGTGGCATTCTGTGTTCTCTGCCTACTGCTAAGTGACGTGGCGTAATGATGTGATAATAATGCCGTGTTATTAATTTACGGGTAGCTGGACCATTAACGTTTAAGGGATGTAAAACAGACATTCTTTCCATTCAGCGCCAACATGGCTGTGAGCTAAACTCACACGTCCGACAGGGTATACTCGTACATCAATAGTTGATTTACCAGCTGTGCAGCTGACATCCGGCCGTCGATAGAAACGCTACGCATAGAAATTCGCTTACAGTTTTCGGAAATTAAACAACTTTCCAACATTTATAACAGAATGGTCGACTAGTTTGGTTCTATTTTAATAAAGACCGTTTAAATTTATAACAGTAAATGTGTGGTTGATGGGATTTAGAACGAATATGAAGAAATACTTGGTACACGGAGTTCGTGGCGTGTTAGCGGGGTAGCGCGATCTTTAATAACAATAATACATGGAGGTAGCTAGTTGAATATGCCATTACTACACTCATACTTATACAGTTACCATGAGATTGCAATTTTCCAATGTGCATGAAGTATTCACTTGTTTTTAAAACCTCGTAGCACTTGTACAGTTGTGTTTTAGCCTGCTACGAGAGCGCGTAGCTCCTGACCTACGGCTACGGCACGCTACGAACATAAGTATTTACATATTGGGTGATATCTCCGCACACGGCCATCTAATTATAACGCAGGCAGAGCCTACGTCATGGCAACCAGATTGCTGAAGATGACTAATGTACGAGCACATAATATAAATTTATCGTTATCATACCAGTCTGTAGGCCATAGGATTGTTCCTATATATACGAGTATGTACTCGTATGTATGTATATCATGAATATGATGTATACCTATTTATTGCTCAGATGTCAGGTTCACAAATTATTGGGACAATGGGCGACTCGAATGAATGATTATTCATTTACAACATTTATTCTTAGACTCAAATATTGCAGTAATAACTTAATATCACGATTGTAATCTCCTAAGACATGTGCAAAGCAGTGCAGTACATTCACACGTTTCACCAATATGATACATCCCGTTATGGACTAGGTGATGAGAACTTTGTTTACTCGTGTTGAACTATATATCGATACTCGTGGACGCGACAAAACAAAATAAAGTAGTTAATTAAATCTATACTACGAGGAATGCATTAAATCTTTTAGCTAAACATATCCGGGACCAATATCATCGACCTTAAAATGTGTAAATCTGATGAAAACTAGAGTTTCTAAATTTGAACTGAAATCAAAAACCAATTTAGAAAATTTTGGGATTTTTATATGGGAAAGTTATTTTAATTATGCCAACGTTATAGTAATAATAATAATAATAATCTAGTTATAGTAATGAGCAGGTAACATCTGTAGTTCTATTCTTGCTGTATATTTTTATCGAACGTATCAAAAATAATGTTTACTGACTATAACACGTAGCCCGTATATTATAACAGCACGGGATTGTTCTTAATATAATACATATTTTGTGGCCACGTTGCATCCCGCTCGATACGTTGTCTTCGTCAAGATGCCGTCATGTTAAAAGCGGGATCCTTGTAGATTTAATTTACTTTTTCTTAATTCAACACTCTTTTCATATACGCACGATGGTTTAAGATACTTCTGACTCTTTTATCGGCCAGTATTTAACCTATTAGGTCAAGTCAGGTGAATCTTGTTATCTTATATAGATAATATATAATATAAATATATCATTATATATAATATAAGTATATCATTCAACACAACGCTATAAAAGTTATAATTAGTTTAAAATCTGTAAAATCTGACGGCTTTTTTCAGCTTACTTCGTGTTGTCAATAACTTTTCGTCTAAAGATCCGGAAACATAAAAGATAATATCACTGTGAGTCCCTTAAAGTAAGCAATATTTGCGATGATTCAAAGCTGAAGTTAAAATCACATCAAAGACAAAATGAAAGCTTCTTAAATATTGTTCCTTCATTTATGTAAAAAATAACATTAAATCGTTTATTATTGAGTTTCTTACGGTGTTCCGCAGTTGATTCGTTTGAAGTATTAGTTAATGTCGTAAGTGTTGGAAGCCAGCTCACAGTCCACTTCCACACATGTTATGAACACCGCGACCCTCCCTTCGTGTCTGCGAAGAAATAAGCAACACTTATGGTATAATTATTATAACATTGTGCATAACGAAGCCGTCATTCCTTAAGTACTTGGTATTTTTGTGTATGGATATTATAAGACGCTGCCATACGGGTGGGTATATTTAACTAGTTCGTGTAAAGTTGTAATCCAAAAGATATTTACATTGCAAGTTACGTATTAACTTGTGACCCGATCATTTTTGTCATAAATAATAATTAACAAGTGTCAATTATTGGTAAAATAATAATTAGATCTGTGTAATTTTATCATCAATCACAATTTATTGTGTTCATTTATTTGTAGTATCGTTCAATGGGAATGGATGCCATTAATTACAAAATAATTACGGAATATAAATTAACACTTTCATTTCATAATTAAATGACGTAGAGTAGAAACTTACGGTGCATTTGTTTAAATAAATTCGATTCTTTTTAAAACAATACCTATTAAAAAACTACATTATACCAAAAACCCGAGACAAATGATTTGTCACTCAGCAATAATTATTAGGTACATATTTACAATACTAGATTAATTTTTATTATTAACATGTTAGGATCTTCGAAGAACCAATTTAATTTTTCCTCAATATGAGTAATAACTGACTGCCTCGTTGGTCGTGTTGATTGCAAGTGCGACTGCCGAACGAAAGGTTCCGGGTTCGATCCCCGAGTCGGACGGACACTACAAAATTTTCTAATTTAGATTTTCTAGTAGTGTTTTGGAGTCTGGATATGTGCCCGATGCATGGCAATAAGCTCACCACTTATTCCATAGTGGGACGTAAAAGTAACTGGTGAAACGTGGGAGTGTTCTGCATTCCTCTGCCTACCTCTTCGAGGATTACAGGCGTGAAGTTACGTTTATGACTAATAACAAACTATCACTATGCAATCAAGTTGAATGAAGATGTATGTATGTACGTATGTACGAAATGAATGTTACATGCTCGAACAGATTCCTTAACACAATATTCACGTGTTTGTCACCGAACCCTTATCCCCATTCCATGTGAGAAGCTTCATTTGAATGTACACAAGAGTAATTGTTTGGTTGTTATTAATGTTGAAGCGGACTGCAGATCCAGGGCGCGCCAGGCTAAGTGATCAGTAGGTTATTAAACTAGCAAGTACACTAAAATGCTTTCTCATAGCTTGTGTGGATTCACTGATACCTCTGGAGGCTAAAATCAGAACGCTTAGTGTTCGAATGCAACATAAGGGTATAGAGGGTCGTAGATATACGGCAAGAAAGTCTACACTAAGAACGAAAATGGTTAAGGCCATTGTCTACCACGTTGGTCAAGTGGCCAAGTGTCAAGTACCCACACTGTCTCCAATTATGTACAATTATCATCGTCTACTAATCATGTCATTATCATTAGCGTGTTTAGTTCACAGCTGGACATGGCCGTCGCCCGACGTTCTCTTGCTCGTAATTCGTTATTTACATTAAATATTCATGTCAGCATATACAGATGCGTGGGCGGGAGTTCGATTCAGATAACTGGCATGTGTTAATGAGTTTTCAAAGAAACTTACGTACATTTGTCAAACTTCAGCGCCACGAGTTTACGGTTAGTTCCTTTGAGAAAACGTGCGGGATGCAAAAGTCATTCGTACAAGTTAAGTTTCCTATATTTTTTCTTTTATTGTAAAATAGTATATATACTATTTTAGACTTATAGTATATATACTATTTTACGTACGTAATACGTAATTGAGATTTTATCAAATACCTACCTTGAACAAACTATGATAAAATTAATAATAATAAGAATATGTCAGGACATCTCCACACACGGCTGTCTGATCCCAAACTAAGCGTTAATAGAGCGTGTGGTATGGTAACCAGACCGATGATAAACTACATATACGTAAATCCAT
>DWTO01005832.1:0-10451 GCA_018244755.1 Jemadia pseudognetus
AGGGACTGCTAATATTTTTGTGTTCTATGCATCTTTTTATAAATATGTTTATGTTAAAGTAAGTTTATCGGGATGCGGTTTGGGTATTAAATATATTTATAATTTGTTTTCGCTTATCGTCTATAAATCAATTAACTGCAATAAAGAAAAAATATTCATTATGTGTATGTATTTTATTATAAATTAATATTATACATGAAAATACAAGTACCTATTTATACGGTTCGTACGGTTATTATTCAAATTTCTGTGGATAGTTTGGGTTATTAAATAATTTGAAAAAATTGAGGACCTTGTCTCAGTTCATAGCTGGGTGTAGTCTGACCCAAGTGGGATTTGTTTATAGTCCCCGTGCTGGACATGGAGGTCGGGAAACAAGGGAAATTAAGGACATTTACAAATAAATTTTTGTACATACGTTCATAAATACATATTACGGTTGTAATAAAATTTGGCGGATTGAACTCGGGACTCGACATTTAAGATTATAAACGGAAGAAAATCGATTACCGCGGCGCCGGCGTGTCGTCGACGCGCGAAATGGGAAAACTCGGGAAATTATTTGCGATTGAAGTCGGGGAGTGATTGGGGATGAGTGGGAATTTAGTTTGGCACGATTGGGATTTACATTAGGATCTAGAATGTTCTACGATTCCTTTTGGGATTACAGTGTGGATTGTAGAGTTGAGAGAGGAGAGCGGGACTCAAGCGCTGGAGTGTTGCTTAAATGGTTACTAAAAAATGTTTCAGATATTTACAATATCGATGGTCCAGAGATATATCGCATTATTATGCAGACATTGATTTGGTGTTATAGGCAGAGAATGATTAAGAAGCATATCCGGTCCGTGAGGAGAGGGATATTTAGCGTACAGTGTCCTGTGATCTGATCTTCGTCGTATTGCAAGGACCTTGGCGCGAGGATTAAGTAATTACAATTTTCGTAGCCATAGAGTAGCCCTGTCCGTAGCAGTTGTAGCCGCGTGCTACGGCTTCGAGTCTACGCTAATCCACTTTAATGTTCGGTAACCTAAAATAATGGTTTATTTTTTCTATTATGTTTTTAATTCTTTCATAATATTATCTTAACTTAAAAATTATTAGAGTTTACTTAAATATTCGTGCATTACCGCTCAGTTAACCCTGGCTGATGTAGTGTCTGCGGCTATTCCGAAAATATATGAGTTGAGTCGGTATTTATGTATATATGTATTTAATTTAATCCTCTAAGAGCAAAAACGGAATCGCATTCGTATGTGTTTTCTTATAACTATGTCGGTTTGTATCGGATTAATTTTAGTGTAATATGCTACTTTGAAGAGTATTTGTATATATTCTTCAAAGTTTACTAAAACATCATTTAGTAAGCTTTGAACACAGCTGCGTGCTTGGCGGTTGGTGGCAACCTGTTTAAACCACCTATAAACCCCGAAGAGGAACGTCGAGAAGGTAAGTACCCTCCCAGGTTTTATCAATTATGTTTAAACCGTAAAAAATATTTAAAAAACTTTTGCGGTTCGTTTCATTCTCTTTAATTTGATGACGTATGCATATACATAACGTCAGCAACGTAAGAAAACCGTTTCTATTACAACGCACAAGTTCCAAGAAGGGATAATTCTTTCCCCATTACATTACTTGTGGGACGTGCGGAGGCTGAGTTAGAGCTACTCAATTCAACTATTTGATCTCATTGGGCATAGAAAATGTAAGTAAAACATAGTAATATTGAGAAATAAATACACGTTCTAAAAAATATGGGCACTTTAATACTGACCTTTTGGTTCAGTAAGTCACTGAATGTTTGGCCAGAGTTGTGACCATCGTTGAGTCAGGAGTTACGGGGTTATGATTTCAATTTTTACACATAATAAATTTTTGTGTTATGTTTCATTGTGTTTGTTTTTATAATTATCTAATTATTGAACGTTATTATTGTTATTATTTAGAAACTGTTATTAATGCAATTTTCTGAGTACATTAATAATAGTAATTAGTATTTATCTTTTTTTATGTTATATGTATAAATAATGATTAGCTTTTATTTAGCTGATTTGCTGTCATCGTGATGTCTGAGGGATGAACACGTGCCAATGATCACAATGATGATCAAGATGGGGATGATGACGTAAATAATTATGATGATGTATATGATGATAGTGATAATAATGATCATTAAATAAAATGAGTCTATCAAATTACAATAAAGTATCGGGGTAAACAACTTAACAAATACTTAGAGTTTCAAAGTACAAAGTGGGTATCGCTAATACCTCCAAGTGACAAGCTCGTTAGATAACTTCCGCTCTTATCAGCGACTTCGCGAACACAACGGACTTGTCGCGATCAACTTAAAGATTGTTGTGATGGATCGAATGTCAGTTCTAAAGGTACTTTTAAATATTACATAGAAGTGTACGTTTAAAGGCCGATTTAAAAATGGAATGTGTTTGTTTAAAAAATATTTTAATTGTTCATAATAATAATTATTTGAATCCAGGTATATCAAGTCGCCATGAGATCTTCTACGAGTACATTCATCATTCTTTACTCTCGTGCGGCTGGTTTGGAAGGTTTCTGACTTGCCATCAGACGTTATCTGAACTATTCGGCTAACAATTATTTAATACTTTATTCTATTTCTTAATATGCAATGGTGATAATTCACACGCCCCACGAGTATTCTTGTCAATTAATAAAATTGTTTTATATGGTTTACAGAAACATCGACAGTGTTTACGCGGGCGGTCGCGTGTCTGACCGCTGTCACTTAACTTGATCGCATCGCTAGCGATTTGTTGTTAATAAATGAATGGCCACTATATCACAGATTGTTTGTTAACTGCCTACAAATATTCACCTTATTGTCTTTTTAACTGTCTCAGTCTAAAGGTTTATTATAAAGAAAATCTTTTGTGAAGAGCCTATTTTAGCTTTTTTTAATAATTGTTAGGTTGCTGCAAGTTTCTAGTCATAATGTGTCCTTTGTAACCTGATAGCGTTCGTATAAAGTTTCACGATACAAAAACATATTGAATAATGATGCTAGATAAGATTTAGAGGTAAGTTCAATTTATTTAGTACATTAAACATGCCCGTAACTAAACGGCTTTATAAATTGGTCGAATGTTGAATAAGACAAATGGTTTAATGGTTTATTGAAATTTAATCCAATTTAAATCTAACTACCCAATGTTGCCGTAATTATTTATACTAAGTGAATAAAATTAAATAACAAAGATACAATTTTACTTCAGTTTTCCCGTCAAGTAATTATAGCAACCCATAGGATTTCATGTTCGACCTTAAGCATAAACCGGCGAGTACTAGTCCTGTGTGCCGGATTGAAAGCACAATACTTATACGGTACGGTATTTTTGGCATACTGAAATTCTTGTTCTTAAATAAAGTAGCAATTAAGCAAGTGAAATTCAGCTAACAATTAAATATTATATTTTGTAAGTAATTCCGCCAGTCCCGCAGGAGCAGCGTGGACGAGCATGCTTCAGAGAAGCAGCTGTGGGAAACACAGCTATCCAGTCTTTGGATTTAAAAAATATTCGATACAAATGGCATAAAAAAACTTAACTCCACGCCTGTAATCCCCGAAGAGGTAGGCAGAGGAGTGTAGTACACTCCCACATTTCACCAGTTACATTTACGTCCCACTATGGAATACGTGGTGAGTCTATTGGCATGCATCGGGCACATATCCAGACTCCTAACCACTACTAGAAAATCTAAATTAGAAATTTTTTCTAGTGTTCGACAAATGGCATAAAAGAGTTTTAAAATGACGCGTAATTTATCTAAGTCCGTATCATAAAATCACTCGTGTTTTTCCACGAAGGGGTAAGTAGTGCAGTATACACCAACTTTTCACAATAAGGTTACACCTTCCATGTGATGCACGTGTCAATTTAAGTACATTTGAATACAAAATTGTCAAAAAATAAGATCAGCATCAAATGATAGGAGCTGCTAGCTTGAGACGAGTGCTCTCAATTTATATATAACGCGCACTCAGCCTCTGATTGGACGCCATTTGAACGCTCGACGCGACTAAGATGTCACTTGTTCGGACAAAGAGTTCTTCATTCAATATCACGAAAGCGCTGAGCGCGGGGATTCTTTCAATTTAGACGAACTGGGTGATTGTTACCGCCGTTACAATGTCCGCGGCGGCGGTACGTGGGTGAGTGGGTTTGTGGAGAGTCAGCGGTTTGTAGGTCTGTTTATGTCTGTACTGAGGCTTAATACTATGTTTAGTGTTATTTTTTGTGGTCGGCCTAGCACTGTTTGTTCCAGGTATGGGTGTATAATTATGTATTTAAGTGCCTAGTTTATAAGCTGTAGCCTAGAGGCTTAGAATTCAACCAGCCACTCCGGTGTCTTCGATACAAATGTTTGTCCGAACCTATTGTTGCAAAAATTGTGTGCTATTAAGATATAATTTAAAAAATATATCATTTGTTGTAAAGGTAAAGGAATAGATTGTGAGGAAAAGTGCAGGCCTTAAAGTTTTCCATTGTATTCTCTAAGTTATGTGAAGACAATTAGCTCGCATTGGCGTTCTTAGAGTATATCGGTGTCCATCAGTGGAAAGGTACAAGGGCTCATTGAGTTTTGTCATTATCGGACATCTATCAAAGAACCAACCGCATCTACCATTGCTTTACAAAATGGTGCAAGCATTTAATAATTTACGCTTATATCCAAAACACGCGACGAACATTTTTATATTATTCCGTAGCATACTCAGCGGATTCAAAATATTATTTTCGAAGCTTAAAGTGCAAAAGAAAAACCATTCTGTAATTTCGCTACAAGGGTCATCGTAGCGTAAATATAGCGTAGTCACGGTCCGGTACATTATACAGTCGGGAACGCAGACAAGTTCTTATAAAATATTCAAACCCTATGCTGTTGTCATTATAGAACCCTTTTTAATTTTCTTGGAATTATCTTGTGTAATATACGCTTAAGATATTATTTATTTGATAAAAAATATGTCTGTGTAATGCACGCTTAATAATGATATTTACAAGTTTACCGAAAAAAGTCTGTGTAATGCACTCTTAGACTGTTTTTCTTTTCTTTCATTTAGAAATTTCCGTGGGCTTAGTATTATTATCATACATTTTATTTAAAAAATATTGTATATACGTTTGCAATTGGGAATGGAAATGGTGGGAAAACTTGTAAGAAAATATATAGGTTGCTTATTCTGCATTAATCGACTTTCTGTTACAATAAAGTTTTACTAAATATTAAAATTGTTATTCGTTTATACACTAAAAATGTTATTAGTATTGTTACAAACACCTACAAATTGATTTACATTGGAAAAATAGTATACTTTCGTTCAGTTTACCAAGAAAAATCACTAGTACCATCCCGTTTAAAGGAAACGCTCAACTTTGTCTATAGTCTATGAAAGTTTCTTGGCGAGGTATAAAAGTTGTTTTTTCAGCTATAGAGTAAAAACAGCGCACTCACGGCGTGTACATTATACGGCCAGGACGACGGCGAGTCCTTATAAAGAATTTAAGTCTGCGCTGCTTTCATTATTGTGCACGTTATAAAAACGCTTTTTAGATTTCTGCATCATGCGGAGCTTATTTTTAAACAGAGTATAACCTAAAAATTATTGCTGCATTAACTTTAATACTTCGCACGGCTAACACATATTAAACCAGTTGCTATCTCCGCATCCGTTCCCCTGGAAATGAGAGGTTTTCTTGTCGAAAAATATTTCATACTACGACTTTGATAATAAGTAACCGTAACATCTAGTTTTATTAAAATCGGTTCATTCGTTTTTGGGTGATGAGCGAATTATTTAGGGTAAAATATAGCAAACTATCCCATCTAATTATCATTCCATTAGCCCTGGTTTTTTATGTTTCAGCCTTTAAAATAAAATAAAAATATTTTTATAAAGAGCCCCATTCTTCGCCAATTCGTTCCACAACTTCGTTTGCAAGAAAATAGTATACTAAGTATGAAAAAGTAAAATAGGTTGAGAAAAAAAAGTAAACAAAAAAAAATATCTGTAATCGTGACGTAGCACAAGTACACATACAACATTGTGTGAACATGACTTTAATTGTTTTAGAAATGACACGGTAACTACCGAACGCATCTACGATAAATTTAGGCCTTTTTTTTATTATGATCATCATTACATAATCTCGCCAGGTACATAAAACATAATAATTATAATCAGAATGTTATAAGTACTTCTGATTTGCATATTTCACTACCGCCAAGAGTTTATTTGGGAACCGTCAAAATTATGTCAAGGAACCACTTACCTTAAATAAAACAGTTACATCGAAATACATTGAAAAGGAAACGAGGTACACTCGTGTACAAAATAATAAGTGCGTCATTACTCACAATCGTATTCTGGGCTTTCGTTAACATCGCGAATATAATTATCGTAACGCATCTAATAACGCTCGAGGGCGCTTCAACGCAGGCGAGCGTCGGAACGACTGCTTAGGTCCTTCACACACTGGCGACTTTTGAGTAGTTTTGTCGCTGCGATATATCTGTTGATACAGTATGATGATCTGATGAAAGAAACGGAAGCGGGAAAGACAAAGAAACACTCGTGATGAAAGAGAAAGAAACAATGGGGGGTGAGCAAGGTACTTTTTTTTTAATTTTATACTCAATTATATTATCACATACGTATCACGCAGGTAGTTATCGACAGTCAGCTATAATGGTACAAGTGCGGTATTTATTTATTCCTTTGTATACCACATGTACTAAGTGAATATCAACAATATTAACAACGAAGTTGTCAGAAAGCAAATGATAAACGTCATTTCGAGTAAATTCACAGTTAAAGCGGCATTGTTAACAAAAACAAAATATGAAAAACGGAGAGGTAACTGTTTATGCGGTCGACAATGGAAATGGTCGTTGGACTGTCTCAAGCCTGTAGCTAGCCTAAGGCGATCGCGCCTCGCAGAATAGCTAAAAACGCTGTATTTTTCCAACGCCTCATTTTATGAGGCAAACAAGTGCGAAGTGGGCGCAGCCACTCGTGTTTCAACTTTCGCTCCCCTTTTCACTGGGAAATATTTTTTTCCCCGCTACCACTTTTCTTTATAAGCGTCCAATGTGAACGCCTAATGTGTTGTCAGGCTATGAGAGATTGCAATGTTACAAATCCCCTGTGTTTCTCTATTGCGAGACGTATTACTTTGTTGCGAAGTGTATCCGATATTGAGTTGTAAGGCTTTGTGTGCGCGATAGTACCTCTAATTTTAGAAATAGAATTGATTGTTATGGATCGTAAGGTTTTTATGTAATATTATTATATTTAGTAAATTACATCGCACGATGTGCCTCCGTACTTATTCATATGTATGTACTTATTAAACAGGATTATATATGTACCGGTTTTAACTCACATTCCTATGTTTCTTCGGGTTAGTCGACTAGTTTCGGACCTATACGATGTCCTTCTTCACGAGCTCCCGCCGATTGCAGCGAGGTTGCCGCCGATACTAAGGCCGGTACATCTATAATTATGTGCCTAAACACTCACGAAATATTTAAAAGTAAAATTTATTAAAACTTTGTATTTATATGTACATATATCTTTACGTGTATTTTTATCTGTACATGTAAACATTTTACTACCTATATATTACAATTTCGTTTTATCACGCGAAACCTAAATAAACACAATTATTGAAATATATTGGCTTAGAAAATAATATTCGAACAACACAGGTCTTTTCCTTTGAACAGATAACAAGGTATGGCTATTCAAAGAAACATGCCGTTACATTATATTTTTTTAGTATTATTTATATTTTTCGTTCGCCATGTTAGAAACCATAGACTAAGCTTTTCATTCATGTCACCTCGTTTACTCTGTACATTATTGATTATTTGTTAGGGTCTATTATCTATGATTCGCATAGGAATAGCTCCTTGAATATCATATTGTTTTTTTATCCATTTTGAATTTCGTTTTAAGAAATTTCCATAATGTTCTATAAACATACTTGGAATGAATACAATAATCTATATCAATATGATTGTAGTGTTTGTTAAGTGACTATCGTACCTCACGATGTGATCAAAGATTTGTATTTGAAAATACGTTTTGGTTGAGAAATAAAATCGAATAATAAATATACATATGAAATAAATTAAAATTTTACCCGTCTATCTAAAACCCAACAAAATATGTATATTACTTTATTT
The DNA here is from genome assembly GCA_018244755.1 of Jemadia pseudognetus. Lineage (NCBI taxonomy): Eukaryota > Metazoa > Arthropoda > Insecta > Lepidoptera > Hesperiidae > Jemadia > Jemadia pseudognetus. The sequence continues at coordinate 8,236 of DWTO01005832.1, forward strand.
TATCTTTAAACTACATAACTTAACATATAAATGGTTATAGTTTTACGATTGTAAATTAATAAACAAACAAGACAGAAGAACTATGGTTGTTATCACTTGACATCTGAACGTGAACTTTAAGGGTATTTTCTCACTAGGATGTTAAACTGATATCGGTGAGAGAGGCTGTATGATTATGTACAATTGCATAAATATCATATCTATGATAGTAATTTCGTCTATGATTTGCTTTTAAATGCACCGTTTAACTCTTTTACTGTGGTCTAGTCTAAAGTAAGTTATTCAGATACCCTAAGGCAGAAGATAATGAGTTCGTTCTCAGAAAATAATTGATATACATTCTTATAATTTCAAATATCTCTTCATTTCTACGGTAGAATCGATATTAATGGTTATTGATGGGCCATGGTGTCCATTAGCAGGCAGAATTTGAATATCATAATTTCATCTTTGTAGAATACATCGCCTTATAATAAAGATACAAGATCTTGCCAACATAAATGACCAAACAGGACTGGTTGCGCTTTAAAGTGTCGACAGGCCATCTAAAGTAAGACCTGGATGACTCAATAAGCAAGTTATAATTAACTAATTGAAACTTTGTCTATAAAATGGCTGTTCCTAATTTTATACTATTCAATATAATCGGTGATATTGCCAGTGACGCCGTTGGGGTATGCTACTCAGAAACGGCCCTAACACAAAGTGGGTTAATAACATACAGAATTAAAATGAAGATAAAAACAAAATGGAAAACATTTTATGTAAACTCACTCATGCTATAAAATATTGTTATAAGTATTACCTGTTGTCTATGGTTTTATGTTAAGGCGGGAAATCTGTCAAGTGTTAAAACAAAATGGTTGCTACAATTTATGCGCGGGTTGGCTGGCATTATGCCATTTATTATTTTTCTAATATAAATAACGATGTGCAAGAACAAATATCACTATAGTATATAATATACAAGTAGCTATTTAAATACCTTCGTTTTTATATATGTCCTTATTTCTTTTTTAGTTTTAATACATTTCGTGAATTTATGAAAGTTTAATTTTAAATCTCTAAATGTCCTCGTATATTAATAAAAATGTTGTATTTTTGGAAAATACAGTTTGCTTAGAGAACTTGTAGAGAGTTTGTATATTGGATTATGTGGCTTTGCTCTGATTTTCTGATTTAGGTTACATAGATGTATTTCTCGTGTTACCTTTGCCTGACTTAATCAACGACGCATTTCATTGACACTGATACTGGGGCGAATTTGAATCTATGTAATTCGAATATCTCAGGAATATGAAATATACGCAGGTTTGCACACGATGTTTTCCTTCACCGTTACAGCAAATGATAAAGATACAGAATTATTAAGACTGATTTCTCTTCTACAAATTTTGAAGTATGTGAACATTCTAATCATCAGCATTTTGTAGTCCATTACTGGACATTGGCCTCCTCCGAGGTGCAGCCCATAATCCCCACGCTGGACATACTGGTTGGGGATTGCAAAACACAGCCTTTCTCACTCACCGCCTACGTTGCTGCCCGTGCGCGGCCAGGGCATTGAGCTGTTCCAAGGGACACAAGTACTATCATTGAGTAGCAAATCATATAAGCATATATTTATCAGGTTTTCGTTTCAGTATATTCTTAGACATTTGTATAATATAAAAGATGACATCTTCAATTTATATATATTCTCGCTTTTACATAATATTTGTGTCTCGCTGCGGAAATATTGAGCGTATGGGCGCATTTGCCGAAATCCGATTGCCGTGCACTGGGATTGACTTCCTTCATATGCATATTTTATAGAGTACTTAATAACAGAGGCTTCTATTTTTTACACTCCCGCTCTGGAAGTGTACTGCATTCCTCTGCCTACCTCTTCGGGGATTACAAGCGTGATGTTACGTTCTATTTTTTTATATTGACCAAATAAATCTCATCTATTATTCCAATCCCAACTACTTCGTACGTTGACTCAAAGCTGCCGATGTTTCTGAAGATTATAAACGTTGATAAGCAATTGTTCTCATTTCGTTATAACACATAATATTTAAAAGAACAAAAAACGGGTCATAATGTACAATAATACATTATAAAAAACTATTCCTATTGTACGTTTTGTTCTGTTACGTTTATTCCTATTGTACAATAGATAAGAGGAAATCATATAGTACAATACGTAATAGAAAAATACATGTAGGTACATG
>DWTO01005833.1:0-10451 GCA_018244755.1 Jemadia pseudognetus
ACGTTTCACCAGTTACGTTTACGTCCCACTATGGAATAGGTGGTGAGCCTATTGCCACGCATCGGGCACATATCGATACTCCGAACCACTACAAGAAAATCTAAATTAGAAAAGTTGTTGTGTTCGACCCGGGAATCGAACCCGAGACCTCCCGATCGGCAGTCGCACTTGCAACCAACACGACCAACGTCGATGTATAAGGTCTTGTTTATCCATTCTGTCATAATAATATATCAAATAATTTACAATAAAACAACGTTACGCAACGGTGTAAAAGCGGCCCACACCCTCATCAACAGAGGAATTTATTAAGCGCTTCGATTGCATTTGGGCGAATCAAATAGATTGAAATTAACCTGACTGCCTACGGTTTAGTAATTAGTGGTATTAGATCGAGCCCGGCCCGAGGCTATCTGCTCTGCCCGATATTGCATTGATGGGTTAAGTTGAAAAGGATAATAGTAATAATGTTAATGTTTACATACATATCTTCAAGCCAGGTCCCGGGGTAGGTACGGGGTAGGCAGAGAGCACCGAGCGCCAAACAACTCTATGCAACTATCAAATAAAAAAAATGTAAGTTATAGTTAACTTCTAAGTATATTAAACATAATTACCTACAATGATGAATGACAGACAATAGGTTACACAATGTAGTACCTTAGTGCGGTGATAGCGTTGTGGTATCGATTTTTAACCTCTCACTTCTGAGGTCTTCTGGGGTTCATTTATAGGACGCTGAGAACTGCGTCCTATAAATGCTTTACTTTACAAAGCTTAGTCAATTATTATAAAACTTAGTGAATTATAAGCATAAGGATATAATATTGTGATTATTATTATTATTGTTATTATGTCACCATGCCAAATCTTTTACGATTTACGCAGAGAACAACGAGTATTAAACATCCCTATCCTCACAGCCATATCTACCGTTTTTCTTCCACATTTATCATTATCTTATAATTTTGAACTCCCACATACAACTTTCAACTCTTATTATACATTATTATATAACGAAACTAGAGCAGAGTTTGTTTGAAATTACAAGTGGTGCTAGCTAACACGCAGGCACTTTTGAATTCGAGCCGCGGATGGCAAACATCGGGAACAAACATTGCGCTGAAACAGAATCGATGACTGAGCATACGCGATCTTCGGGTACGGAACCGCCGCCGCCGCGATCAGCGGCTTAAACTCAGCAATCTTCTATGAACTACGTGTGAAGAATCGGTGATTTCTATATCGCGGACATAAATCATGTAGTCTACCTGATGGTGTTATGCAAGGAATGCATTTCTTCTATGATAAATCGTGTAGAGATTCAGACTGGTCTGTTCTTCAATCGGTCGCGTTGTTGACTTTACCTCTGTTTTATTACACTTTGGAATATCACACAAGTAGGTACTTATCTTACCTATAAATAACATAATAATACCCGTAAAATAGTTAAGTAGTTGTTAACAGTGGTTTCTTTGAAACAACAGGTTGACTTTGTCTGTTATAATGGGTTTTAAATTTCGTTATAGTCAGTCATTTTTTACATAATGCGCCAATAAATAAATAGAAAAACAAAGGTGCATTGGAAAAAAAACCTATTTTTAATGCAGTTTTTATGTTTAACGTTTGCACCATGTACCTAAATCAAATGTAGCAATTATCGTTTTCAAAAATATTGAATTGTGCTAATCTTACCTTTGTTACAATTGTTTTACAAGTTCTAAAAAAAATGACTTAATTAAATAGCAGCAATTTTTATGGGCAGTTGAAAAGCATAAGACTTCGTTCAAGATATCCCGGATTCCCGCTGACCCGGCGCCGGCGGCGGTCAAAGAAATTAAAATTTAACTCGAGCGATGTTACCGTGGTCGTAAGTTGAGCGCATAACGGTTCAACTCATATCGTTTAAGGTTAAACTCGTAACATTAACTGGTGAACTCACAACATTCTCGGAAACAATTCATAAATTAATGTGCGGAATGAGTGAGTGAATTAATGCTGTGTGGTACTTCATTTCAATATTTAGTGGGCTTTAACATTTGCTGAAAACAGAAGTCGGGTGTTAAAAGGGTATTGGTGTTTTCACCAATAGTGATAGGTATACTTAAGGAAGGTCGACCTGAGGTAGTGGTAGGTCGTAAGGTCTATGTAAATAGGCTGTTGCTAAAATTTCAGTTCAGCTTAAGAAAAAAACTCAAAAATGCTGATGACAATATCAACAATATTATTAAATGCTTATGATATTTTTATCGTCCTCAAAAATGCTTCCGAACGTAGTTTTCAATTTTCAAACTCCAAACACTGTCTAAATATTTTCATCATTTTGTTCACTCTCCGGGCGCTATGGTGGAAACTTTCGGTTGTTATTGAGTATCTCCACTTAGTCGTGAAAATGAAATTTAATGGAGTTCAAATGTTTTCGCGTAAACAATTTTGGAGATATTTATTTTTCGATTGTCCTCTTAAATTTCGATTCACAATAAAATATTTGGACCTCGTGGCTATAATTTTAAACAACGGTGGTTAACGTCTCGGCGATTAATATGTTGGTATTCTTTGACTTGTTCCCTTGTTACTAAGCTATCAGCACTTTTCGACTGGAAACCAGAGGAAACAGCGCAAGCAACAATGTGTGTAGTAATCGTGTGGAAATAACAATATTGTATAATTTTATTATCGTTATTAATTTGTTTTGTTTGATCAATGGATTAATAGCAGGTTACTTTCCTTAGATATTTCGAGGAACATCTTAACGTTTCTAGTAGTGGTTCGGAGTCTGGATATGTGCCCGATGCATGGCGATAGGCTCACCACCTTATCCATAATGGGACGTAAAAGTAACTGGTGAAACGTGGGAGTGGTTCTGCATTCCTCTGCCTACTTCTTCGGGGATTACAGGCGTGAAGTTACTTTTTATTCCGTAAACGTATAACAGTTATTATATAACACCCAAAGAAAGTCTCAAACACAGCTACTGTATCATACTCGTAGTCTTCCTTATTGGACTGGTGTTCACGATTTAATCTGAATATTATTTGAGCGTAGTTATGTAAAATGTCAATGTCATTTGCAGATAAACGCATTCAGATGTAAATAATTATATCAGTAAGTATTATGTTTATATAGCCAACTTTGTAAAATCAATTAAATGATGACTTACGCGATAAATATCACACAAGTAAGAACGTTTTCTTACTCCGTAATTCCGTAACCACTTTTGAATAGTTTCACTAAATCCACAATTCATAATAAGTCGCTTAGGGGGGTAAGCTGAGTACACCGAACGCCAATACCTCTATCATCTTCATAAACTTAGCGTAAAATAAAAAACCATAACATCACGCCTGTAATCCCCGAAGAGATAGACAGAGAAGTACATATATGAAACTCCCACGTTTCACCAGTTACGTTTATCCTTAACTTAACCTTTAAGAATAACATATACCTACTTAATATGAATAACATCTACATCATCTTCCTAACTAGAATTTCTAGCTCCAATTTCTAATATTGGCTCGGACTGGATTTATTCCCAGTTATTGCAATACGCATGAGCGTATTGCAATAGGGTATGAACCCTATTCCATAGTGGGACGGAAACGTGGGACTGTCTGCTGTCTTGTTTCAATACGTACTATGTTTCCCCATTATCATGGTTTGCAATAAAGTATTTTGTATTGTATTGTACAGGCATGTTTTTACACACACAATATATGTAGATATATATGTAGATAAATGAGAGTCATCATGTTTGATATTCATGGACACAGCTGAGATAAGGTGATTGGTCAGTCACTTTTAAATTCTATACAAACTTTGATGTTATTTTGTAATGATCATTAAAAATTTGGTAAAGTCGGTAAAGTACGTCACGTTATGTAAAATAAAGCTTAATATAATCAGCTATCTATTACGTAACTTTACAGCTGTAATTCCCGAAGAGGTAGGCAGAAGAATGCAGAACACTCCCACGTTTCACCAGTTACGTTTACGTCCCATTATGGAATAGGTGGTGAGCCTATTGCCATGCATCGGGCACATATCCATACTCCGAACCACTACTGGAAAATCTAAATTAGAAAATTAGCTACCTATAATTTTATTTAATCATAAGGGTCGAATGTATATACATATACATACACTTAATCACCGTCAAAATTAAATTTTCATCGTTTGAATGTGTTATAGTTTTTAGTTAACGGTACAGTCTTTTGAATGTTTTAATTGTACGGTACCTACAATCTTTTTAATATGTTAATTGTACGGTACATTCTTTTTAATATGTTAATTGTACGGTACAATCTTTTTAATATGTTAATTGTACGGTACAATCTTTTTAATATGTTAATTTTACGGTACAATCTTTTTAATGCGCTGGTTCCGATGAAATCTTTTTTATAGATGTATGTTCCGGTACAAGTTTTTTTAATGCTATGTAATATTACGATGGAATCTTTAACATATATTATAATAATTTTATAGTACCAACAACAGCTGAAACATATTATCGTTACGATTCAATTCCATTAATTCCTCATTGTACAGGACATCTTTAAAAGACTTAAACATTACAATAGGCATAAGAATATCTAAATAAGTAAGCTTATGAATTTTAAGCGAATAGACAGTTCGAAAGAACATTTTAAATGAGACTTCAGTTACAAAGCACGCTATGGTATGGTATATGTAGAGATACTAAATCAATAATAAATAGAATATAACTTACCGCTGTCGTCTCAAGGCCGGACAAGCTCAGAGCTGGGAGCCGTACGGGTTCGCCTAACCTCGACCCAAATACAGAAACTGTTCAATTACTTACTTGGAACTGATTGATTGCTTTCTCTAGACCGTATAGTGAGTTGCCCGTTGAGGATTTCTATTTATTTATTATAGACGCACCAATTATATTACAAGATGTTATACAATTTAATACGTACAGGTAGATTATATGAGTATACATGCCGCTTACAGGAGGGTTGAATATACAGTTAAACATATATGTATATGCTATTACCGGACACATATAATCTCGCATTTGTCGTATCATATGAGCATTAAATTGAAATTAACTTGTATTATATTAAGTTGTCGCTTACGCAATGCATATTTTCGACCGGAGCTGTCTTTGTATGTGTGCGTGTGTGCGTGGATACATGTACATGTGCGTCATTAGACATGAGTTTTTGGAATACTGATTGTCAGTTCGCGCTTGCAATCATCATGTTGTTTGCAAGCGCGCCGCCGATAGAGATGTCGTGGGTTCAAATCCCGGGGTGGGCACTATTACATATTTCTGAATTAGATTTTCTAATAGTGGCTCGGAGTCTGGATATGTGTTCAATGTATGGCAATAGGTTCACCATCTATTCCATGGTGAGTAGTGAACTCTACTACTCCGCTGGCTACCTCTTTGGTGATTACAGGCATAATGTTACGTCAGTTCGATAATCATGTAAAAATTATTAGATCGACTTTCACATAATTCTTCGACATAATACTTTACTGTTTGAGTCCGATATTATATGCGGCATATATGATATTATATACAGCTGGAAAATCTCTCTTTCTCATAGGAAACCAAACGACGCTACAAACAACTAATATTCTATATACTGCCAGTTGCAATGTTTAATATCCAGTTTAATGCACATAGTGTATTGTACGCACGGCATCAGCTGGCATCATTCAGCGCCCGTTAATCTTTGGCGGATTATATAGACCAGACAATACTGTTAAACCAGTTGCCAATTTTGACTGGGCTGTGGATCCAGCGGACTACTGGACTACTGGAACCGATATAGTGGCTTCAATTCCTACCCAGAATTGATATTTGTATAATAATCACTAATTTTCTGTTGGCGGTAAAAACAGTAACTGTATAGAAATACATACCTATATACGAGTATTTATATCATATTCACTACAATCATCCACCTATTACAGTCCGCCGTGGGACACAGGCCTCCCCTGAGGGTTTATGCCCCATAGGTATAATCCCCACGCTGGGCACGCGGGTTGGGTTGAATTACATATATTTATATGTATACATGTAATTATCAGCCGTCTGGTTACTATAACGGAAACTTTTTTGCGCTTACTTTGGGGTTAAGCGGCCGTGTGTAACCAACGAGGCAATAATAATATGATTACATATTAAGGCAATAGGCGGTGCGGCCGTAGCATTATATCAATGTTTAAAAAATGCCGAGCGAGAGTAGAAATACCCTGAATAAGAGTAAGAAATATTTCACAACGGACATGTCGCCTGTTCAATAGTGTCCGAACAAGAAACCTTCTAAGCGCAAATCTAGTTTGCCGTTGTTTCAATTAGTTAACGCTCGATACACACTATATAGAGGTAGTAATAAAATGGCGGTCACAAAATATCACTAAACGATCTTACAGATGGCGTGACGCCGAAATTCGTGTAAATTCTTTAAATTTTTTCTGCTGACAGCATTAATGTTTTTATAAGATTTTTTGCTTCACACTGAAACCGGCGCGTTCCACGAACACTTATCATCGTCGGCTTCATTCCACTGCTGGACATAGACCTCTTTTGAGGGGTTTTTGCCCATAATCCTCACGCTGGGCATGCGCGTTGGGATCGCAGAGCACGGCTTCTCGCACCGCAGTGGTCTGGGCCGGGGGCACCATAGGGGGTCTGGGCATGTAGCTGAGTCCAGGTAGGCTGCGCCATACGTGATCAACTAGTACCGAGTTTAGTCACCTCATACGACACCCTGGTATCCCGACATGGAGTTGGGGGTGATATTCTTTGTCCGCCTCGCTACGACCAGTACTAATAGATTAACTTGTAAAGAATTTTAAGTTACTTAAAATTATAACGTAATTTTAATTCGCATGTTTGTTTTGTTACAATACGTCAAAAGAAACCTTGTATTTATGGTTACTCCGCATAGCTATGAAAATATAATCGAGTGAAGTATTTATGGATTTTGTCATATGACAGAGATGTCCAGATAACCAGACAGCGAATATCTTGACAACGACAAGATTTGTTTGATTGTATAATAAAAACTAGGTATAATATTTAGCAATCCAATGTTTAATAAATATGACATTAAACTTTGCATGGATAGACACAAAAAAACCAATTTAGGCACAGTTTGATTTCAAACCAATACTTTTCATGTAAATGTCAATTGACATTTTTAATATAATGTATTTTATGTTCTGTGCTATCATTAGGAATTAATAATTGAATCATTCAGCTGACATGACATATTATCACGATGAAATTATTACCTCCATGCATAAAAATAACATACATTTATCATGTCTAAATTGCAATTATATCGATCGAATCTGACATTTTTATTTTATTTTAACGCATCCGAATGGTTATTTCTATATTGAAATATAAATGTTTGTATACATTTACTTAGTATATTTAACCAGTTACAGCTAAAATGCTTCTGTATTTATCTAAATTACACGTATTAAAGTGAATAGGCACATAAATACTATTTATTGATGATAATAAATTAGCTGATTATAAAAAAATAGTAATTGACGTACCTATAACATTTTCTAAGAAAAACAATCAGTTTATAAAATGCAAGTCACCGTTGGGAACCGATTCATTCTGTACAAATAACGTTGGCATTAAATTTCGAATCCGAAACAAATCAAGCGCACAACAAGAGCGCTAATAAACAAAAAAAACAAAAAAAAATGGCGGGAAATACTAAATAAGAAATGTTCGTTTCTCAAGTTTTACAAAATAAGTGGGTATTCGATTAAACTTTACTTTAAGATATATAATTAATAAAAATAACGGCAATTTATTTACATGTAGAAAAAATGAAAAGGACTAAATATTGCCAAAATATATATACGGTACAAAAGAAGGACCGGAAATCCACTTGTCGATACTTGTTACCGTTTATTATGTAAGTGTGTACTCTAGGATGCTGCCAAACAGCTCATAAGGTTAATGTAACTTGTTTATCTCGTCATCACTATCGTTTCACAAACGGGCAAGAGTCGCGTCAGAGTCCGAAGGGCTAAGGCATTTTTATATCGCTTATTTTTAGCTGACGAAAATTGAGTCCCCTATTATAAATGACAATTTGTCAGGCGATAGTAACCCTACATCATCATGGGGTAGCCCTTCTGCCTGTTCACTGGGTTACATTAACAAAAATATATATGTAATAAATTGATAGTGTTACACATTTTAAAAATTTCTTAAACATAAACGCAAGAGCTACATTCATTTGTGTATTTTTATCTTTAAAACTCATGTTTACTAAGTGATAATATTAATACTGGCGAATAAACGTATGCAATATTGTACATTAATGAATCATGGAAATAGTTACAATAGGGACTGTGGCGGGTTGTACTTAAAAGTACGTCTCAAACACATTTTTGAAATACATAATATAAAAATTGTAAGTCCGCGCCAAACTTATAACAATAGTTGTTGACAAATTAGGTTTATGATTTAAAACAAAAATCTTTGTCATGTGTCCATAAGTCGTGCCGATTATTATTTAAGGCTATCATGATTAAAATAGTACTTAAATGCTATATTATTTTCTTCGATGATTACTTAAAATAAACTTTAATAAGACCCTGTGAAAATTCTCTAACGACAAAATGAATGATAAATGTAAATATACGAAACTCTCTAGCTGCTAACGGCCGAGAAGACTAGCGATAATAATCCGGCAAGGGCACCGTTTCGAAGAAATAATAGGTAGAAGAGAAGCATTATGTACGGAAATTATATTCCTAAACAAATTATCATACTAAAGTATATACCTAATTAAAAAACAATAGCGTACACTTCAAATCAAATCAAATCAAATATCATTTATTCAAAATTGGCTCATAAGAAACACTTTTTGCACGTCAAATGAAACTACCACCGCCTCGGAAAATATTAACTTAATTTTAAAATAACTCCCCGACGTTATCTATTCAGAAAATCGACTTATAATTGGATACGTATCTGAAACAGACGTTTCTAACGCAATTATTAAAAGTTATCTGTGTATCGGCAACGATTACACAACCCGCACAAAAATGTGTCAGTAAAAGTAACAATGCAACTCACGTCATAGCTCCACGTGCACGAAACGCCAGCGAATTTGGCGACGCAGCGGCCCAGCTCCACGTCTTCGTGTGTTGTGTAGAGGTGTTTCAGACAGTACTTTACATGCGGCGCCACTCGCCGCAGAGTCTCCCGGGAGATCAGCACTCCCGGTCCGCCCATGCAGAAATTTTCATTATAATCCAACGCCAAGGCGTCTCTTTCGTCATTTGTACCTCGTCCCGCCTGCCCGATAAACTGTGGCTTCCGACTGTCCACTGAGCGCAGAAACTCCCCTAACTTATCACCTCGAACATAAACGTCATCGTCCGCCCTCATAAACCATTCGAACTTTTCACCATATTTCTCATACATGTACAGCAACATCAGAAATGATTTTTTTTGCGGCGGATAGCTGTCGTCCACGGTCCGCAATGGTATCAGCGGTAGTCCCGGCGCTCGCGACACTTCCGAACTGAAAAAAGCAATTCTACCTGGTAGGTCCTGAGCCCACGTTTCGTACACTGCTCGAGCCCTCGTCTCCAAATACTGTTCGGCTGTCATCACACCGACAAACACTAAAGTCCTATTCGAGTTTTGCACGGTCTCATCCTCCCTCAAGTCTATCACCGCCAATGGATCGGGTGGTACATAAAGTTTTCCCGACTCAGGACAAGCTTCTATGCTAGTTCTCGACGAAGACCTCAAGCAGAGCTTGAGAAACACACCCAGCGTGACACCGGCGACAACGCCAGCTACCAGATGCATCCACTTACTCCGACGCGGCATCTTGTCTTTACTGCCTCAATAAATGCGCCCACTGTTACCCGCCATCCACATGTGCGCATTCCAGGAATAGCCTTTTTATCCCTTTTTTGTCGGGGGTAGACATCGGCGAGCGGTTGTCCGCCTTTGCTGGATCACATGGCTATCGAATTGTCACGTCACGCGAAATCGAACACCATTATCGCGATGTCACGAGCTAAATATCGGATTTGCAGATGCTATCGGAACGAGGCCGGCCAGGCGCAGCGCGTGTCGAAACGCGAGATGTTCATTTTACACTATCGCTAAGTCGCTCCGACCGCGCGTAACACGTATAACTCACGCGCCGCCAGCAATGCAACTGGTCCGCCTAAAAACAAACTTAGCGGCGGTAACTCCGTCTGTCCGCGCAAACCGTACTGCACGTCTCGCTCGCTCCCGCCGACACGACTATTCGTGTTCGCGCCTCGGTCCGGCTAATATGTGCCGGAATCGTATGAACTTGCTCCATTCATCGGGCCGGTCGGCAACGTCAACAAAAGATAGACAATGCGGTGTCCGAGCGATACAAGTGTTGTCTGGTGGGTCGCGGAAACATATCATCGCCCGTTCGCTAGAAACC
>DWTO01005834.1:0-10450 GCA_018244755.1 Jemadia pseudognetus
GCCTAGTGTCAGCAAGCTCAACTGAATAAGTAGTCCTGGTTTCGATGGCCGGGCCGTAAAGTATTAGTAGGCTTTCTAACATGAAATTTTTAATTGTAGGATGGATTTCGAAATTTTAATTTTTTCACTACATAGATTTTACTACACAGAGCTGTGTAGTTTTACCATACTACTCACCCTTTCGGGCAAACACAAGCCTGAAATTATATTCTTAGTCATGAAAACGTAATCACTCCATCTACGTAAAATCAAAATATTTTACTGTTCAAGGCCATCTATCGGATAGATTGAAAAAAAGGAAGCTCTCATTATTACACTTAGATGGTTCTGATCTAAATACATAATTAATATATTTTATAGCAAAATAGTACAATAAACTTATCTACAGCATCTTATAGTATCTTTATTTTTATGAATTTAAAATATTTTTTTGTTTTGTTGATTAAAATCAAGACTTTGTAGCCGTGATCACGCGATTTTGAAGTAATAATTTCACAGAATTAGAACTCTCTCTCTCACTTTATCAGAATAATCTTAAACCCTTTAGCGCCCGTAAGTTCATTTGAAATTTTAAGGAACATGCTGGATTAGTGACGAATGAAGGAAAATTATACCAAAGAAAGTAACTCCATCTATACATATTTTATTTAACTATAACGCCTCCGTGGATCTTCTTTAACTATAATGATGAAAGGGTAACTATTTTCATATAACTGCCCTAGATGGCGTATACATTAAATTATGATTTAATCGTTTCTTTCGCTCGAAACGGTGAGAATAATATTTTTATCGTCTTTGTCCGTGTAATACCCTCACTACTTTTGTTTACACTCAGGAACCACATTCCATATTAATATTTATAAAAAAAGAGGCATTTGAAATAAATTAAATTTCATTTTGATATTTACATAAAAAAAATTAAGTTTCATTGAAAACGTTCACTTAATTAATTAAACAAATACGAGTGACACCAACTGTTTTAATAATATTAACACGCTTATTCCTGAAGTCTTGAAATAAAAATGGTTATAAGATATTTCATTTTATAATATAATATTATTTATATTGCGTCTCGATACATTGAATTAGTTCTTGTTGGAGTTCAATCTAATAGATGTTAGATATTAAGCATTCAGGGTATCACGTGTCATTTTAGTCACAAAATAATAATTAATAATTCTCATTGTTTACCAGCACTGTACTGGGTTTTGGTTTAAGCACACAAATTTTACGGTACCCGGGATGTCGCCCAGTAAATCTGCTATACCCATTATAGGTACAAGGAATGGATACTAGCTAAGCCCGGCCGCAGTAGGTTTGGGGTCCACAGGTGAGTCAGGAATGAAAATTAAGTACCTACATTTTAAAAGTATTTTACGGCGTCTGCCATTTTAATATATTATTTATTAAACTATTTTAAGCTAATATTAAAATGGCTGCCATTTTTTCGGTCGATTAATAGTGTGAGGATAAAACGGACAATAATGATAATATTTGGAAAATTGTTGAAAACAATATAAAAGAAGCTCCTTATAAATTGAGCTTCACATTCGCTCTGCGTTCTATTCACTCGTATATCTAATTATGTATGTCGTATAAATAAACACACGATCGGCAAATAAGATGAATGAAAATTACCTATTTTTTTTTACCTTCTGGTCCACTGGGTTCAATAAAAAATTCAATTGTATTACACTTTTCATTACACCGACAAAAAAGGTTTTGATTAAGTAAGCACTGAGTTTTGGCGCGCCGACGGGAATCGAACCCGTGTTAATAGAGGAGTCGTCAGTTTTAATAGAAACCGTCTCATCCTCTTTCCACCACAGCGCACGTATGCCTGTGACGAAAATTAGAGGGACATGCTGTAATACCGCCGGAACGCTGAGGAAAGTGACGAAGAAACTAGCTCTCTCTATGTGTTCCTTATTGTACTAATTTGTTATCGAGGATCAGGTCCGTAGCAATCTCGTACCAACCCCTATTATTCCCGTATTGAACAAACGTATTCGTTGTACAGTGGCTAGATGTCGTTACTGATTGCATATGAATTGTATAATATACCCGTCGACTGTTACTTATGTACCTAAAAATAAACGTTATATCATGCCTATAACCCCAAAAGAAGTAGGCAGAGGAGTTCCACTTTCATGTGTCACTAGTTACATTTACGGCCCATCGTGGAATAGATGGTGAGACTATTGCCACCCACCGTAATCCTTGCATTGAAAAATATTGTCTCTATAAATATGAAAAAATATGCACAGTAATAAAGAAGTAACATATTTAAACACTTTTGGGAGTGTCGTTACGAAGAAAGAAAGAACGAATAATTCGTATGTCGTTTAGTTAAATCATATAAGGAAAGAGATTCGGGGCATGTAATTACAGTAACAATACCTACATTTAATTATTTCGTAAATGATGGAAAGGCTCAACGACAGGTTTGCTTAAAGTTCGCTTTCAACAATATTGATGTAATTCGTTCACAGATATATTTATTTACATTATAGACTGCCTCGTTGGTCATGTTATTTGGAAGCGCGACTGCCGATAGTAAGGTCCGGGTTCAAATACTAGGTCGGGTACTTGGTATATAACGCCTGTTATATAGAAGGGAGATGGAAGAGGAAAATACATTCCTACCAAAAAAACATTAAATGTAGTCAAAGAATGCTAAAAAATATTATATAAATAAATAGTATATAAATAATTTGGGACTGTTCTACACTCCTCTGCATACCTCTTCGGGGATAACAGGCGTGAACTTACGTTATATAAATAATTTACTGTACCTACTAAATAATTAAATTAAGGTACAAATAGAAATACTTATTTAAGGGTCCCTGAAATCTTCATACATTTCGAGTAAATCCTGGTTATTAAAGTTGTTTCGACGCCAATTGATGATTTGAGAAGCAAAAAATACGACATCAAAAACCAAACCTTCAATATCACATGTCATGCATCTAATTTGTCAAGGATTTCATTACGTTCCAAATGAGCCATTGAGAAGAAGAGCCCACTAATATTAATTTTGGACTCGTCGCGTCGTTCATTTCGATTTCCTCTGAAAAGGTACAGCCGAAGAGCTAAAATCGTTTTCCTGTTTCTGAGAGGAGTGAAGAGTGTGTTTTGAATAAATTTTCCTTGCATTGTGAAATTGTAACTTAAAGTAAAATTGTATGAAACGACATTTATCTTTTTAAATTATATTAGACTGGTTTATTTGATATTAACATCAATAGTTAGACGTTTTTAAATGGCTTCCAGTGAATTTTTCCCTGTTTGATGGCATAAGAAATTTTTTCCATGATTTTTTAAATTTTAAACTTTAAATTGCTCTACTGTACAGTTTTAAATCGTCTCTTAATCGTCTTTCAGCCCTTAATACGTATTTTTTTTGAGAACAATGTCTTTATATTATTAGTTCAGGTTACTTGTTCTCTTCTGTAAATTATAGTATGCACGTAAATATTAGAACATAATATTTACCGTATTAATGTGTGAGGTAATTTCAAATGTAAATGTTGCCTATAATATTGATACGCCCTTTTTCCTTTTTCCTGATTAAAAAAAATATTCCGACTTGGGATTTAAGCGCAACTGATGCAACGTGGGAGTGCAAAACGGTCATTTGCATTCCTCTTAGGGGCTTACAGGCGTGATGTTACGTATGCTAAGTATGTATAACTTAATAGTATAATCTGTTTTCTTGTTCATTGTCCTTGTTGTTTCTTAAACAATAGATGCTTTATCGTTGCTTAATATCTTAGTACTGAGATTGAAAGTTGTTTGATCATAAAATTTAAAGTGACTCTTGCAATTTTCTTATTTTTACGGTTCTGCTGTAAGTCAGGATCTATAAATGAAACATCCATTGCCTTGTGTAGTAGATATATATATTTATTACATCAATCAAAATTGGTAATGGAACTACGTTGGATACAGTGAACAATGGTAAATTTTGTTTGAATTCCGTGAACCTTAATAACTATACAGTGTTGATATATCGATTAAATTTGTAATATTCATATATAATATATTTTGCAATTACAATATTAATATTATTCTCTTGGAATTTTTTAAAGTCTGATAAAATACATTAAAAAGTGATAATTACGATATTTGTACGCGTATGAGATTGATAAGGACTTTTCTTGTGGTAGCTGTTGACTGAGAGTAGACTTGATTTCAATGTAGACGTACATTGTCTCATCAAAAAGGGACTCCTTCGTTTAAAATCTTAATAAAACGAGATCATTAAGATTTAAGTATAGTGGGTTCGTTTTGTAAACACCGAATGAATGTTATATATGTGACATTTGTTACAGTTTTGTAATATTGGGACCAAATTACGTATAAAAAGGTATCGATTATTTAGACTTTTAGATATGTAAAATTATCTTATTATTTTTCATTTAATACAATATTTCGAAAAATATTAGGCCACATGCAGTGTGAGCGTAATCAATCGGTCACGCGGACCATTGGTTGTTACACATATAATATGTTCTTATGTACCTAGGCGATATAAATATAGTACTTTCATCCAAATGTTATACATGTAAATATATAATATGTATAATAAAATGGTAAATATGTTCTCTTCTCTTAAAATTATATTTCGTTATTGATAAGGGCGTCAACATAACCATATTGCCGCTTCGTCGTACATGTGGTCGCAGCCTACTCTCAATGACGATGAATACCTGGTATTTTCCAAACATTGGTATTATGGTAGCGGTATAATACATAATCAACAATAATAATATATAATTAACAATATAATTAACAGTATAATTAACAATAATAATATATAATTAACAATAGCAATAATTAAAATTCTATAACAAATATACTCCATAAATAGTCATTAAGTTCAACGTTTTAAAAAACTAATATTGGTTATAACTGTGTTAAAAAAATATAGGAATTATATCACAAAGCCGTTTTTATACCCCGCTATTCTAATATCCCATCACCGTAAAATAGAAAGAAAACATAAAATGTATTAACCGTCAAATACAAAAAATATGGAACTAAAAATACCCACCACCATAATTAATATGTGAAATGATGAGATGTGATTGTAGTCTAAGTTTTTGTAAAGGATATGTTCAAGATCAGCTATATTGATAGAGACAAAAAAGTTGTCCAAAGTAAGTTCATGTGATTAGGTAAAGCCGGAATACAAATATACAAGTTATAATCTTGAGAATTAAAAAATATATGA
This sequence comes from Jemadia pseudognetus, assembly GCA_018244755.1. Taxonomy (NCBI): domain Eukaryota; kingdom Metazoa; phylum Arthropoda; class Insecta; order Lepidoptera; family Hesperiidae; genus Jemadia; species Jemadia pseudognetus. Next base: position 5,237 of record DWTO01005834.1, read on the forward strand.
TGTTTTTATACATTTCCAAATATACATGATTGAGTGGTCAATTTGATATTTGATTGAGGTGATATTTGGCACACGGCGCTCTCTGCCTACCCCGTAAGGGACCAGGCGTGAAGATATGTACATATGTGTATGTAAGTATATTGTTTCGTCAAATAATTTTGTCAATCCGTCAATTACAACTCAGCGTTACCTTTTTGCGTTTATTTGTTATTATATGTGGTTAAGCAATCTGAGAAGCTCACAAGTGATTCTAACGTAGTCGGAAATTCAATACAAACCGTGAGATTCTTATTCGATTCTTTACATAGGCTGTTTAATCTCCTTAATAATTTAATAATTGTACTCTTAGGCATAGTTCAAGTTAAAACGGACATGGTCTCGATTTACCCAGTACTGGCTGCCGACTTTTTCAGTTACAAATCATAGTTTAGTGTTTGAAATAGTTCAAATTAATCGGTCAAGTTGTTAATTAGGGATCGCTGTAATGATATTTGAAAATTTCCAATTTATTCTAGTTAATCAGTGCGAATTTTATCTCTGTCCGTTTTAATGACATCTTTAAAAAGGTAATCCGGAAAGTTTTGTATCGTATATGTTTAGAACGACATTATTGAACGTATTATACAGAGTAATTTTGTTGGGCGTTTGTTCTAAAATATTATATGTAATTTTTAAGTGGTGATACATAAAAAAGACAAATCGATCTGAAGTAAAACGTGTGCACCCTTGCCGGCGCCCCTCCCCGCGCCGGCGGTGGACTCCAACCATTTTTTGAAGCGTTTTCCTAATGGTTAAGTCCTCCCCGGTCATCGTTGACATGATCATAGATAAGGGTAGCCAGTTATGACCGCTAACAGGGCCGTGATCGGTGTGTACGTCCTTTTGTTTAATTGAACAGCAAATTGAAAAAGTTGTGCTTAAGGCAATAATTACGTTATATTCTTATTAAAAGCTGTAATGGTCCACCAGGAGATATATTTTAAGATGCGTTTCAAAACGCGTTATGTCAAAAGTTAAAAATGTTAAGACGTTTGTCGTGTTACTCTTTGATGGTGTAAAGCACACGAATATTAACTGTTGGCCAATATTTAACATTACAACCGTTTTATATTTACGTTTTGCTTAATAAGGAAAGAATTGTTCATATTTTGTTTGTTTCGTTTGTGACATGCTGTAGAGTAAACATTTAGATAAATTTTGTTGTGATGGAAACGCGAAACAATATTTCGTATATTGTGCAAACATGTGTCTCGTGTATTGTGCAAATTTCCAAACGAATGTTGACCCAAACATTTCAGCTACCGCCGGTTTTCGTTCATTAATAAATATGAATAAATTTTTATTTTTCTATCCCCTTCCGGTTTTTCCTTTATTAAATAGACAATTATAATTTCAATTCAGTTGTAATATTTGATTAAACAATGCGTTTTAAGGTTTTATTAATATGTTGTTTGCACGAAATATTTGGGGTACTTTATTGAATGAATATTATTCGCAACAAATTAAATGTGTCGAAGTTTTGGTGAACATACGTAAGTTGTAATTCGCTGTCAAAGAGGTTCAATATTGCTTACACAAGATTCATTATTTCTTTTTGCGAAACACACACAGTTGATGAAATTGCACAATTTAAACACGACTGTATCAGATATTATTTGTTAGTTACGTAAACTTCTATTGCATAAATCTGTAAATATGAAGATGACACAACAAATGCACATGAATACATGATATTTTTTTTTCGTTTTTTTATATTTTTCTCCTAAATCTAATAAATGAAGGTTAGTAAGTAAACAAAGCTATTAGTCGTACCGTACGGTTATGATCCAATATGAGGTCGTAAAAAGCTAAGCATATGTCCAGACTCCATTAGTGTTTCGATATAAGGTGCTCTGGTGCTTACTACATAAGATTGTTTGGCCTTCTAATTATGATTTTTCTCAACCATTGCATTCCGTAAAACATTGATGGGAGCGGCATAATTTTATCAGTTGTAATTCTATCTTTGTAATTTAAGTGTTGCGTCTGAATATACACTTAGCTTCAGTGTTGTAAGGGGGAAAGGTTGACGTGCTGCGAAGAAACTATTCCTTGGGCTGGGGGTTCACCAGCTCGCATTTGCCAGGTGTCGCCGGGGTCTGGTCGTCGGTAAACAGCGGGTTCTTCACTTCCATTGCGCCACTCTGAAAAATGCAACCCATTCTTATATGAGATATTGTTTTTATAAGTTCTATTGAAATGAAAACATTTATTATTGGAAAAAATTGAGGATATTAAATATATTCTAGATTAATTGACTTATATTTTTAAGGTTATCAAATATATACTATCTCGAGTGACTTATATTTCAAAGCTCGAATAGTTTCAATATCTGATGCAAAATTTATCCAATTAGGTGGGAGTCTATGAAAAAACATCTGATAATTTTGAAACTGATCTATAATGACAAAATGTTTAACTTTGATGGTATATTCCGGTTACTCATCTTTGATAGTACATTAGTTCAATGAACCATAAAGTAGTGCTAGTATGGTATAGTAGGATGTAGAGATAAAATTATATCGTACGATAAGTTTCACTCAATTATTAAAGTTAATTGTGATATTTGAAGATTAATGAAACTTTGAAGTCCAAGAGAAAGAGAAGAAGAGATGTCAGAAAGAGAAATAGTGAATAGGCACTTTATAGGCTAGCGTCAGGCTGAATCTCACATTCATAAGTCGAGATTGCAGTGAAGTGCACGTGAGTTTGTTGTTTATTAAAAAAATATATCTACGTTTCTTAGTCAGTTGTACTTACCAAAATAATAAACTGAAATTCTAATCGTATTAAACAAATTTGAACGAATATCATAATCAAGATCGTACTAACTAGGACGAACCAGAGATATTGCAAACGCAATCCACGCTCGCCTAGTTATAACACATATAAAAGTCATTGAAAATAGAATTACAACAACACTTTTAATACATTCTTATATTTCTTGACAGCATATGTACAGTCATATTTAATATCACGGTTACAGAATTCAAGGGTCTTTTTGAAATTAAACCGCGCTGAAACAAACAATGTTGTGACGGGCCGATGAAATAAAATTAAGTGGTAAAAGTGAGCCTTAAAGAATAATGCTATTATGATTTACTGAAGCATGAAGTAACATATAATATAATATATAACAACAACGATGATAACATTTATTCATGAATCTTTATATGGATAATATATTTTTCAGCGAGACAGATGTCATCCATTAAAGCATACTATAAAATATTTTGTCCTAATGTACCTATATAACAAATGGGATAGAAGAAATAATAAAAAAACGGCAAATTAATATTACGAAAATATAAAAAATAAGATTCAGTGCAAATGGTGACTGGCCCATTGGTGCAGTGGTTAGCTAACCTAACTGTTGCGCCGGGTGTCGTAGGTTCGACTTCCACCCAGAATAAATATTTGTGTGCTGAGCACAAGTATTTGTTCCGTCTGGGTATAAAAATAAAAAACAAAATATCTATTTAAGTATATATTTATATGTATATATGTAGTTTTCAGCCCTCTGGTTACCATACCACAGGCTTTCTTGACGCTTACTTTGGGATCAGATGGCTGTGTCTGGAGATGTCCCGGAAAAAAAATCGCTGAATTATAATAAGCCCTGCTGTTTTGATACACACTGATCAATTCTGTGCTGTCTGCCCATCCCGCAAGGGACCTGGCGTGAGGATATGTATGCACTGATCAACATTAATAAATTTCTTGTAATATCTTGTATTAATTAGTTCTACATAGATACCATTTAGAAGTAATCTTGTATATCTTCTACTAAAACAATTCATTTACATGACGATTTGGCGACACGTGCCTTCTTTTTATCTGTAACATTGATTGATAAAACCAATTAAAATATACATGTACATTACGTCAATTGCGACAAAAAAAATACAAAAGCCCCTAATGTAGGATCAACTGGCCACGTATCCGATGCCACCTTTAATCGCACATCTCTAGCCTTAGCAAACGCATAATAACAAACACCAGAAAAATTAGATTTTCTACTTTAGGTATATGTATAACTTCTTAACAACGAATAGTATACTACCCGATAAAGGCCAACTATTTACAATTATGAAAAGTGTCTAATAATGGATTTTAGGCAATTCGATGGTTGGATCTATTTCAACAAATTCTTGTATTATCGATGTTTAATTCTCAATTAATAGAATCTAGGATGAATAGTAAACGAATTAAGCAAAGTAATCTGTTTTCCGTCAGTAAAAATACAGGTTTATACATCATGGAAATTTGAAAGATGCCTAATTCGCAATGACCGATTTCATATTACATATATATGTACAATGTTAACTGGGCATATCTAATAGCTCAGGGGAGGCCTTTGTACAGCAGTTGACTGCAATAGACAGACAATGATGGTGATGAATATAATGAAACATAACGTGGCGATAAGAATAATAGTGATGAATTACTAACAGTAGCGAATCCAGGGCACTCGTACACGGTGTAGTCGCCTTCTTCGTTCTCCTCCTCAGACTCCGGGTCGGAGACGGAGCCGTTGCGCTCGTCTGTGCAGTGCCTGTGCGTTAGAGACATCTTTTAAAGATAAATACAATCACACAACATAAATGTAATGTGCTTTTGTTATTATTATTTTAAATGCGATAGCGTAGTAATCGGAACTATTGCTTACGACTCGCCATTCGTGCGGTGTGGACGCGTGCGCTGAAATTAGATACTGAGGCAATTAACAGTGACCAAGCATAAAAGTTACATGAAAAAATATCGATATTTACAATTTAACAATATGAGTAATATTCACAATATACGCACGCAAGGACATGGGTTTCACAGGGCTTGATATATTCCAACATATTGAACACTATTCAGATGACAGGCTGTTAATTGGATTAATAATAGCCTGGGTCGCTAGCGGCTTTGAAAACTAATCATCCATGAGTCCTTAACTGGTATTGCATCATACCTACATACATGCGCATAGCACGTTAAGCTTGCTATCATGGAAACATGATATAAGAAATATTTTTAGCATTCTTCTTTTTCATTGAGTCTATAGCTGACCGTGAGTTATCAGCCATCGTTGTGAAAGGGTTAGCCGCAGTGTCCAGGGTGCGCCGGGCAGAGTATGTTCATACTTAATTAGACATAGTCTCCGCTCGGGGAGGCCCCTTTCATGCA
>DWTO01005835.1:0-10447 GCA_018244755.1 Jemadia pseudognetus
ATATATAAATTACGTGTCACAGTGTTTGTCCGCGATGGACTCCTAAACTACTGAACCGATTTCAATGAAATTTTGTAGATATGTATCGTTTGGTTCAACTTAAAAGATAGGACAGTTTTTAGTAAAAGTTTTAGGTTTAGTAAACCAAATTATGACTGAAATTATATTGTTTAAAATTATATAATTGTAACTTGTTCGTGTAATCATTAGAATATTTAAGTTGCGTAATTAATGAAGATGTTTACATAGGGCCAATGATAAAACCACAGCTATATTAAACTGTCTGCCTCCGACAATAAAAGCCTAAATTAATTTCCTTTGTTACATTTTGAAACATTTGAGTCTAGTCGTAACCTGTTCTGATTTCACATTTTAATCAACTTGAAAGATGAACCACAATGAAAGACGTCACATAGCAAAATTATATAATGAAATACATTAAAAACAGCTAACTTTGTATCAATGTCTGCCTTAGATAAGAATTATTAAGAATGTAAGATCACGCCTGTAACTGGCTAACAGGTGGGCAGAGGAGTGTCATACATTCCCATGTCTCACCAGTTACATTACGTGTCTTACCACAGAAGAGGGGGTGAGCCTGTTGCCATACACCAAATACAAATCCGGACTCCGAGCTACTCGTGGAAATTTCAAATTAGAAAAACCCAACAGTACCCGACCTGGGGCTCGAACCCGGGATCTCCCTATCAGACTACAACCACTAGACCAAGTAGCAGTCAAGGTTAAGTAGGTTTTTACTTAAGCAGTATACTTACCAACGCAACCACACAGCCCCCGAACCCGCCACCCGTCATCCGCGCTCCGAACACCCCCTGCGCGGACCTCAGTATGTGCACCAGCTGGTCCACTTCAGGGCACGACACCTCCATCAGTTCACTGAGGGAGTCGTGCGACTGGTAGAACAGCTGACCTACCTGCAACAGATGTCGTTTAGTCCGCTTACTCATCCAACCCACCAGAGGAAATGATAACATTACTACCTACGAATTTCCGTGCAAATAAATTGACGCACACTTTGCTTTGATTTTATGGAAAAAACTTAAAAGGATATTAACGTAACATCATGCCCGTATTCCCGGAAAGGTAGGCGAAAAAGGATTGCAGTACACTCTCACGTTTCACCGGTCACGTTTACGTCCCACTATGGAATAGATCGTTAGTATATTTCCATACACCGTGTACTACACTCCTCTGCCTACGCTTTCGAGGAAATACAAGCGTGATGTTGTGTTAAATAAATAAAGAGACATACTCTGTCCAAATCCTTTAAGGGTAGCGTCTTCGCCGCTTCTTCTGTTCGACTGATCTCTTCTATGACGTGCTTCGCTCGCTTCCACACCAACTCGTCACGGTTTATTCGCTTCAATTCTGCAGTTACAACTTAATTTAAATGGTTTAAAATTAAATTCCTTAATAAAGAATGGGTTCATCCCGCGTTCCATAGTGTGAAGTACAACATAGCAATCGACTGGTGGGAGCGCACTGCACTCGTCTGTCTGCACCTTCGGAGAAGTACAGGCGTGATGGTGTGTAATTACTGTTTAAAATTAAATTAGTACATTAACAATGTACATAGACTTTATCATATATAATCTCATTATTTATCATATACAATTAAATATTTGAGAGTATTTAGATACCCCAACACATGTAATAACAGCTGTTTGTTATAAAATAACAGACTCTGCCCAACTCAGTGTCTGCTGATAGAGATCACAAGATACTTTATTGAGCTATGATACCGGCACACCTATATACAATAGCAAGATTTTGTAACTCGAAACAAAATAACATAATTTCGAGGTCACCTTCCAAGTCCTCGAGCTTGGCACTCCTCAAGGACGGCAGCCGCAGCGCCTCGGCCGCCGCGAGGCACTGCGCGCGCCGCTGCGGGTACTCGCTGCCTGTGAGCTGGTGTTTCACATTGGAGTTCACCACCAGCAGTACCGTATCGTCCGTTTGCACTGGTATGTGGGTCGCCTCTAGGGATCTGTGAGAAATTATAACCGCATAATATATACATATACTTAAGATTACTTTTTTAAATTTTCGTTTATTTTCCAACTACCCGCAATAGAATTGTAACATTAAATTACTATTAAAAAATTTAAGTGAACGTTAAGAAATGTGATTTCATAATTAGCATAGTCAACCCCTATATTGTTCCTCTGTTGCACACGTCGCTCCTCGCAAAATGAGACGGGTTAAGGTCGCCACGCTGACCAAATGCTGGTTGCAAGTCTTATCACGTCTCGGAGAATATAATAGAGAACTCGGTAATATGCAGGTTTCCTCATTTTTTTTCCTTCGTCTTTCTAATGAGTGGTGATTAATCTTAAAACACATATTTGCACCTAACCACCTATTCCATAATAGACCGTAAACGTGATGTAATCAGTGAAGCGTGGGAGTGTACTATTCTCTGTCTACCTCTTCGGGGATTACAGGCGCGATGTTACAATTTTTTTGCGTATTTTTTTAAAAAGCTTCGCTTTTAATATCATGTGCCCCAAAACACTAAAAGTTTGAGATTAACGTTTTGATTCAAATATGTTGTATTATATTATTCATCTTAGCCTTGTATAAGAAAATTAAAAGATTACATTGTGAATTATAATGTACGCAAGAAATAAATATGTTAATTTAGAATGCACCTGACTACAAGCATGTCCGGTTTTAGATAGATCTGATTTGAAGTTTCGATAATTTATATAAAATCTTCGCGCTTCGTTTGCAATGTCAGGTCGTCGAACCTCCGAATTGGAATAAAATATATTTACTTTGTAGAGGGCTCCTGGGGACACTTACAAATTTTCAATTATATTTTTTTCCTCACGTTACTAACGGATCGAAAGGTCACTTTAACTGAAAAGACCTATGGTATCAATAAACTCAGAGTACGTACATCTTTTTATGATTTATTTTTGATGAATATTTCCTTTATTCGAACTATAATATTTCATCACAGGTACTAAATATTATCGTGACTATAATATACGAATGTGGATGGATGCAACTGCGGCGGAAAACCAGGATACAATCTAGAACAAATAGATCAGATACAAGTTGATTGAGGAGACAGAAGTATCCGAAAGCGGCTTGCGTATTGCAGGAGAATAAGGATAGAAGCTATGTATGTAAGGATAGGGATATTTGACAATTGGCGCTTTCCTCAAAGCGACTTAGCGTAATGATGTAGTAATTAAAAAGTGTAACATTAAAACGTAGTACCACTGTTGAACCCATTAAAGTTGACAAACGACGCACACAAGGCGCGGCCCGTTTGCTTGCAAGTCCGTCTATAAGAAATGACTGCCACCACAATAAACATGCGGCAAGCACTGCATTAATTGGCTCTGAAGTGGTACACACCACACCTACTCACGTTATGAAAGAGCCCGCATTATGCAATGTCCAGTGTTCCAACAATATGTATCTCGTTTAAATATAATAACATGACATATTAATAGGGGCTAAATAAACAATAGTAAAGGAGAATTTGAAAGATTAAATTTAAAAATAATATACACAAAAAAATCAAAAATGTGTTGAGCTCACTTTGAGAAAAATAATAATATGTAGAATTCAATGAGTGGATCGTGAGAATATACCACATACCTCGGCCTATCCCTTCGAGGAATATAGGCATGAAGATAAAATTATTGATACAATTTCAACAATGAACATTTATAATTAGTCACACAAGTTCACCCATAGCTCACAATAATCGTAGTTTTCAATACTTTAATCGTTCCCGTGTCGGATACGAGTTTCCTCTTGCAATTAAAAAGATTAGCGCATAATCTAACAAGCGTGGGTGCGCATATTTCATGCGCTTTGAATAACATATTGGAAAACTCTAAAGTAAGTTTCTACGCAATATTATCCTTTACAGTTATAGCCAGCGGCATTTTGCTTTTAAAAACGGATTATATGGACATAGATTGATATACAGATTTGCACTTCACACTTGCAAGAGTGAGGCAGGGACTCTAATCTTCTGTTCTGTATAAATACTATATGTATGTCTATATATATGTGTAAGGTGGGTCTAGAAACAGTCACCTGCAGTCGATGAGCAGAGCGTGGTCCTCCCGACCCATGGTGACGATGTACTGGTCCATGATGCCACACGGCATGCCCGGGAACTCGTGCTCCGCTTTCTGGCACAACATGGCTTTCTTGACAGGACTGTAATAGGTGTGTAATTTAAAAGTAATCTATAGATTACATTACCAAATGTCACTTTACTGGAGCTGTAGGTATACAGCTCCAGTATATTGAAGCCCGAGTCTTGTCTATCGCGTAGACTTTCTATCAAGTACCGATTAAACAATTTCTGTATGGTTCTGACGGTTATATTTATATACAAGTAAGGTTTTGAACTCCCCTCCAAGAGTATATTAACAAAAACGACTTCGCAATTTACCATATTGATATAAACGAAACTTGTTCTCGTTATAATGAATTTAGTATTGTTAGTGGTTGCTGCCCCCCCCCCCTCCCTCTCCTACATTCCTCTTCACATTATTGCTCCTACATTCCTCTTCACATTATTGCTTCAATTCGTTTTAAATTTTGATAAAAGTTTTAACATAACAAATTAATTATGCGTGGTGACTTTGCTTGACTGGATCTCGATTACAGAGAATTATTTACTCGAAAACTTTTGAAAATCTGTGTGACGACATTTGGACGCTTATACTATCATCAAATTAAATAGAAATCTTTGAGTAACTTCCACTTTGCTAAGCAATTACTTCGTCATTTTTTTATTCAATATGCTGTCAATCACACGAACTAGCCAAGGAGTCCTTTAAGGGCTTTTGTAACTGTCTGTCTTTACTGGAAAAAAGAGAAACAACATGTCACGCCTGTATTTGCATGAAAGGGTAGACAAAAGAGTGTTGTAATACACTCCCAAGATTCACCTGGGATGTCATATGTCCTACGATGCAATAGGGTGCGAAGTTATTAGCACCGGAAAAAACACACATACCAAAAATGTTATCTAATATCAACCCTGTAATCCCAGAAGAGGTAGGCAGAGGAGTGTAGTACACACCCACGTATCACCAGTTACGTTCACGTCCCACTACGGAATAGGTGGTGAGCCTATTGCTATACACCGGGCACATATTCCGATTCCAAACCATTAATGGAAAATCAGAAATATCTCATAGTGCCCGAAACAGGACTTGAACCCAGAACCTTTCAATCGGCAAATGCGCTTGCAATCAACAAGGCCGAGCAGGTAGTCCAAAAAAAATATTCAATTGACGTACTCCACATTTATACCAGATAGTGCTTCGAGAAAGCTGAACACGGCCACCTCCAGGGCCGCGCTGCTCGACACGCCGCCCCCCATCGGCACATCAGACACTATCACTGCATCGAAGCCTTTCACATCACCTGGTAGGACAATATCATATAAGGTTACTTTACACTGTCCTTGAATTGTCTGTAATTAGTTTATATAAAGTGTTTTCGGGAACAGTGTTTATAAAACAAGCACTGTGTACACATGTTTTTGCCAGTTAAGTGCCATTTTATCCACTTATAGTTGAAGATGGGTGGGACGAATAAAGGTGGGAAGAAGCTGGACGCAGAAAACGAGGATTAAACGCGGATTAGAAATTAGGATTGATAGGAGGATAGAAATTAGGACGCGGAAATTAGATGTTCATTAAAACACAAACCCGGGCTCTGCAGTAAAGATAACAAACCCTCTTGCTGAATCCAGGTCTGAAACCATCTGCAGACTTGGTAAAAGAAGTTCGCAAACGTAAATGAGAGACCATAATGAGAAGGTTTAACATTATAATGCGTCTCATTGGCGTAGAACAGATCAACAGACATTACACACCGTTTCCTTACGACAAATTTTTTACATTGTCATATTCAGAAAAACTCTTTCTTACTTTGTGGCTATAATAGTGAGAATTGTGGAGCACATTACAGAGAAGGCGTGCAAGTTTCCTCGCGCCTTCATTCACGGTTATAGCAAATTGTATACTTACATAACTGTTTATACTCAGACATACTTACCAAGAATCGAAACCTAGAACGTCAAAAGGGACACCTTAAATCTTTACCACTAACCAATCCTTGATCAAACCAATCCATTTTATAAGACTATTAGTATTCTACATCGAAAGCAACCTAATAAAACTAAAAGTATCCATGGAGAGAAGCAAGTAAAAGAAACAAAAGCGAAGCAGATTGTACCAGTGACCCTTTGCACTTGGTTCGCCGCCGTGACCTGCAGGCGGCGGCACACTCTCACAAGACTATCAAGTTACTAATTCGTCAATATACCGCGTATCGAATTCTCACTTAACGTCACATGGCAGCAGTGTCTTGTTCAATCTATTGAAGAGTTATTATTAGTTTATCTTTAGTAGCGTCGTGTCTATGACCTAATCTGTACCTCTGTATATCAGACGCAGCACAAAAAATAATCGCGTTCGTTGTACGGGTAATAATCAAATTTTGAAATAAAATTGTTAAGCAACAATCATTTTTACGTCAAATTTACTCGATCAGCGCTATTAAATTCTAATCGCATAGATATGAAAGTCAACGATTGTCTGTAACGACCACAAGTTAACCTCTAGTTTGTAATATTAAATCGAGAAGGGTATTATTTATTCTGTGAAAGCCACGATCATTCAACGCCGTGTTTACAGAACGTTCCAAAATTCCAATAAGCCACCCCTCTTAACACGTTTCGTTCAAATCTAATTCTGCGAACGCTCACTGCTCCCAAATAAATCATTATTATACATGGACCCAATTTATGTACTTTCAATTTAAATTCCAACAGCACAAATCGACCTGTTAGGAATTTCAAGTTATGCAATTCCAATATGTTATAAAATTATATGATAAAGCACTTACCAGGGAAAAAAGCAACTACCCCCTTTACATAATTCGCCCAGGCTGGTGAGCCAGGCTTTAGGGTTTCTTTTAAGGGAGACGCGAAGGTGGTCTTCAGTTCTTCTCCAGTCGCGAGGACTGACACCACATTGCAGTCATCTGTGCCGTTGTGCGACCCCACCACGACCGTTAAAAAAGGCAGGGCCTGTAAAGAAAATTAAAAAACAATTCAAAACAAAGAAGATTAATATCCAATTCCAGGTATTACTAATACGAATCCTGACATCTGTAAGTGTATTATTTTACAATGATTAATTAAGATTTGTTTAACGCCTGACATAACATATACACTTAATCTAATGTCATTTATTATTTCATTTATACAATCAATAACGGTAGAAAATACATAGAACAAAATTTGAAAACGGAAATTGAAAATGTGTCAAAAATATTATTAGCGCAAAATGAAGATTATGTTTAATCTGTATTACGGATAATGTACAATAAAGACGGGATTGCATGTGTTCATGAAGGAATTTCCTCGTTAGTTAGATTTCCCCACGATACTGCTGATCAATTTACTCGATGTTGTATTTATATCGAATTGCGAATTTAATATCGTCGTACTATGCGAACAGTTAACACCGAGCTATTACTGGCATATTGTTCGAAATTAGAACATTGACTTGATAGCTGCCTCTCCTATTTATGTACCACTGCTGGAAATAGGTCTCGCAGAAACCTGAGACCTGGAGCTCCAATTGTACAGCTGGAATTGTTAATCTAATTTGTTACACTCTCCGGTGATGGTGACGGTAATCTGTGGTCTTTGGTGATGATTGATATTTAAAAATTCATCATCATCAGCCTATCTCAATCCACTATTGGACGTAGGATTGTCCCAAAGAGCGCCATGGAGCGATCCTTTCAAAATTTCAACATAATTTCGCCTTCTATTATTTGTACATGAATATGTATTTGACATATAGGTATTCTGTCCTAGTGTTTCTATGTGTTTCTGCAAAAGTATTTTTTATATGTTGTAAAGGAACGTACCCATACTGCGGGACCTGTTCAGGGCGAAGGGCGCCTTTAAAAATACCACGCTTGGTTACAGAGGCGGGGGTGGTCTTTGGTTTTCGTCACGTATAAGAAAAATCTCAATAAGCTCTAGAAAAATCTCGCGCCTTTACAACCTATATTTAAATGTGGTGCTTTTTAAACTCACAAATGGCAACACTGACGTACATTACTACAGCAGGACGTCATCTGATTTAATTATTTTATTATTTTCTTCTTGACAATATTTTTTCAATTATAGGTGTATGCACGCATTCTGAGCGTCACGCTTCAAACGCCGTATTAATAAAGACAAACGAAAGTCGAAAATTGTTTTCAATTTTTACTTCTGAATTACTATTAAAAAACTTGAAGTGGTCTTCGCAAATCTATGGATTGTCACCAAGGGGGAGGGGATTAAAAAATAGTAAAAACGGGTCACGTAGTATGGGTACGTTCCCTAAATAATAACATCAGAAACATGCTCTAATTACGCTCTAATGAGCTAAGCTAACAGTTTCGTTGCTCAGCGACGTACAAAACTAACAAGGAATACCCTTAATAACACTCGTTAGGTAATAAATTATCGAATCGGATAAACAGCTCCAACAAAGGAAATTGTTAATTATACGATACTACAAATATACTAAGACGTCCTGTCCTTGTAATACGGACCACGGGTAGAACATATCCTTCACAATAGTCCACGTGTTCGCCGATAAGGTTGACGCGGCCAGGCGCGCTCGCGGCTGCGACTGGATTGCGACCGAACGTTGCGACAAATTTGTCGCACGCTATCTTAACTTGCGCCGCTTCGCCCTTCGGTACAGCTTCGTTTGACATCTGAGAACAAATGGAACAATTGTCGAGTGTATTAATTTTATTATTTTATGTATGTTTAAAACACTTTGCATAGTTATAGACAATATACCTACATACATATAGTTATATAGTTATGGACATATAAACTACGTATATACATAGAAATATCATTTTCATCAGCCTATTCACGTATCATATATACGTATCATTCAGCAGTCCACTGCTGGGCGTAAGCCTCTCCTGAGGATTTATGCCATAGTCCCCACACTGCACATGCGGGTTGGACATCCCAGGGCACAGCTCCTCGTGCCGCCTACGCTGCTGCCTATAGGCGGCTACAGTATGTAGTTGTGCCTAAACAGACCGCGCCATACTGCAAACTGTCAACACCGGCCTTAGTCGCAACCTGTACCCCGGTACATTTAAAAAATAACTACTTACAAAAATATTTTTTTTCACCCAGACATAAAACAAATTTTAATACTTGTGTTCATAACAGAAATATTTATGCTGGGTGGGAATCGAATCCACGACCCTCAGCGCAAATGTCAAATTCACTGGGTCCACTGGCCACTGCACCAGCTGACCAGTTAACATAATAATATTGTCAGCCTTATACACACAATGGGTGGGCAACACATTCGCAGTAACTACGCATATATTCATATAATCATTACTCAGTACCTAACATTTATACTGATTAGGTAATCTATTTAATGTTATTTCAACTGAACGTAATCATTATTGTCGAAGTTACGATTTATCAAATATTATAACTAAATTTTACATATCAATTACGTTTTAATCACTAAATTTAATTCATAATCAATCAACATTAATGAATACCGTAATATGCTTTAACAACTTTAGGAATTTAACATTGACGGTGAAGTTGTATGAGAAATTTAAGTTGTCGATTCAGTTAATTCAGTAGACAAAAGCTATGTTGGCCGTAAATGTCATTGTGGGTCAATCACAAATGCAATTAAATTCAACATTTCAATAATTTCAATATAATAATTATCGGTGTCTTTAATAACGATTTTCCTGTGGGGACACAAACGAGGGAATATTGGAAAACAAGTTTTGTACATCAATTAACTGAGACACATTTTGCTTGCCAAGGATGACAAGACGACATCAATTTCATTAATTTGATTACATAATTAATGCAAACCGAAATGTTTACTTCAGACTTTATCTTATATCGAGGATAGAAACGAAACTTGAATTGAAAGTCGTTACATAAAATATATTATACGGTTATTAGCAATATTCTGTACTTTTTAAATTGAATTAAGTTTACTGTATATTTTTATCATACTGAAATAGAACATAATTGATGCTATTTGACATATATGTTCCATAATAATCAATAATAATTTATTAATACCGACTGTTGTTGAAATTCGACCTTTAGCTTTCTTATAATAATATACTAGCTGGCCCGGCGAACTTTGTACCGCTAACAGTCTATGAAAAAAGTCAAAGAAAAACATGCATTTTTAAAATTAAATCCATAAACAGTTCAGAATAGCGCTGTGATTTCGGGTATGTTTCCTTCGATAATTTCTGCCCCAAACAAATGTCAAATGTACGATCGTGTTCGGGCGGGCAGGCGGGCAGGCGGGCAGGCGGGCAGGCGGGCAGGCGGGCAGGTCGGAAC
>DWTO01005836.1:0-10446 GCA_018244755.1 Jemadia pseudognetus
ACTGGTGAATTGTGGGAGTGTTCTACACTCCTCTGCCTACCTCTTCGGGGAGAACAGGCGTGATGTTACGTTATATTATGTTTTATAGCTAGTAACATTCTTCAACACCGTGCCGGGATACAGGGTGTCGTAATAGACGACTAAACCCGGTACTGGCAGTACACAGTATGGCCCTGGTCGCTTGTAAGTAGCAGCATAGGCGGTACGAGAAACTGTTCTCGGCTATTCCCAACCTGCATGCTCAGCATCGTGATTATGGGCATAACCCCACAGGGGAGGCCTACCTCCAGCCATGAACAATGGACTATAGTATACTAATGTTGTAGCACTTTATAAAAATATAGAAGTCAGTTATTTTAACATGATATGTTGTTTTTCATCATAAGTGACTATGTGATATTTTAAATAATCATTTGCACAACATTGAAATAGTAAATGGACAAGACAACATATAAATGATACAAACAAAACTCTAATCAACTGAATATATTATTCAATTAAAATTTGTTGAAGAAAAATGAAAAAACAAACTAACCAAATATGTACATATTTAAAATCAGAATTAGTAACTCACACTTACCCATGTTTACCGATAGTGGCTAAGAGATGTTTTTGAGGATGTTGACTAAATTCACCAACATGTTCATCTACTTCCTCCTTTTCCTTCACCTTTGATTTATCCTCGCAACCTTTTTCAACATCAGCAACATGAGTGTTATCTAATGCCTCTACCAAACTATTTATTGTTGGCTCAGGTTCATCCATTTTTTTCAGTATGTCCTCTCTCAGTTTCTGACATTCTTGCAGGTAATCAATTTCCTTATCTTCATCACTATCGACTTTTACAGTTATAACTTCTGGCTGGTATTTTTTATGTCCAAACTCATCTTCTTCATGATCTTTGTAGATATCAAACATATCATCTTCTTCAACAATTGTTTCATCAAAACTGTCCTCTGGCAAGGTTTTTGTTATAGCCGACTCGTCTAATTGTCTAGTTTCTTCTTCCTCTGCCTCTCGTCTTATTTTCTCCATTCTTGCATTGACACTTTTCCTCTTACCCGATTCCTTCAGGAATTTCTTCATGACCACATTGAATTGTGGACACCAAGATACACTTAGAATTTCATCATCATGACTCCTTACTTTGTAAACAATTTTTCCCGCATCTATAATCAGACATGGCAGTTTGTTCAATGAATAAAACATTTTTAATATTGTTGTACATATAACTATTAAGGATCCAGTAAATGAATCATCATTAAATAATGCTTTGCAGTCAATCAAATTTAATAAACTATCACTAAACACAATAAATGTTCACAAGGATGCATTTGTGACTGATTTCAGCTAAATCTTCAAATCCATTTGAAATTTAACATGAATGTTACTGAAATATCATATCAGAAGGTAGGCATATATCACTTTGGTAATAACAGTATAATATTTACACTTATTACTGTGAGCGACCTCCCTAACAATTTGCCCAGTAATTAAAGTATTTACATATCACAAAATTATCACACATACCTCTTAAATCCACAACAATCACCACTCCCTGCTTAGTACCCACAGCAAGATGTAGTGGTAAGTGATATGAACATGCAATGCAGGTCGGTCTGAACTTATTGAGATTTAAATTGAATGTGTTAATAATATTGGATCTCAAGTCCCATTTGACAATTCTTCCAAATACTCCAATAGTTATAGCATAATGACTTGTACTATATGCAACTCCTGCCACTTCCTAAAAATATTGAAAATAATTCAATCTATTGTGTTAATAACTTGTACTCAATTAGGTACATTCATTAACTGTAAATACCTTTCGGACTGCTTACCTCATTCTCATTTGAATGTACAGTATGGTTACATGTTGATTTGATGTGCAATGCTCTATTTACTTTTTTCAAAGTCCACTGTTTAACACTACCATCCACAGCACCTGTGAGAATAGCTTGTGTCTCCAGCCAGTCCGGACTAACGTCAATAGCAGTGATTCTGTCAGAAAATAATAAAAAAACTTATCAATACTTTTAAGACTAAACCATAACAATCTATTTTGTTAAGCAAATTCTAATGTATTTCACTTTTATTTTTCCAAATGTCCAAACTCTGATTAGAAAATTGTAATTTTTTTTTTATTTGAACCAGTATGTAAAGTTTAATAGATGAATGATATAATTAAAAACCGGACAATAAATTGAGTTTTTAATAAAAAATACTAGCAACTGATGTGCTAGAGACATGCTATGCAAGCACTTTGAAAGACGGTAGGTGAACAAAACAAGGAAAACTATGTGTTGGACAAGGATTTGAATAGTAAATGGCATATCCTTCATATTTTGTGCAATATGTGCAGCTATGCAGCTTTGAAAGGGTAAGAATAAAATAAATATTTGAAAACATGACAACCCTACCAGTTTTTACTTAATTTATTTTTACCGTCCATTTTTTTGCCATCTATACATGGTAATAAATGTTTTATTCTTACTTTTCCGAATGAGGCTTTGAGAATACGTGTGCTCTATAACCATTGTGATCACTAATCGCGCCGTTATAATCTGAAGGTAGGGGTTCTAAAACACAAAGGCTTTTTGTGGGACTTCCGTAGAATAGCCAACCGTCGGG
Source organism: Jemadia pseudognetus (assembly GCA_018244755.1). NCBI lineage: Eukaryota > Metazoa > Arthropoda > Insecta > Lepidoptera > Hesperiidae > Jemadia > Jemadia pseudognetus. The sequence goes on from DWTO01005836.1 coordinate 2,632, forward strand.
ACTAATAGCCATACCGGACACTAAAAACCAATTAGGCGATGGCAAGAATATTGATTCATCCATGATTGTAGATATTTAAATAATACTATCACGGTTTTCACAACAAATGACGATTAACTGGAAAGTAACCGGCAACCGCGCACATGCCAAATTTGAAAGATGCTATTTTATCAAAGTCCTAATGCAGCAAATGACAGCTACTGTCAGTTATGAAGGCAGCATTCGAGCTGCATTCCACTTAGCGTTCGCAACGCCTAAAGCACTTGTATGGCCGTTCCGCATTACGACCACGATCGTTGTGGTTGCGGCGAAAACGTCACTAATAACGCCATGACTTACGCTCACATAGAGTTCACGGAAACCATTTCAAGACCTGGATCGTAGTGAGCGTTATCAGAATTGGGGGGATTTTAAAATGTCAGAGCAATAAAGATGTCAATATATCAATGTCAAATGTCCTACTGTCACCGCATAAAAAAAATTAGATTTATTTGAATACAATTTATTAGATACTCCACTGATATTAATTAAATATACAAAAATTGAATTACGTTTTATTTTTCAATATTATCAATTTAATTAAATTATTAGGATTTACTGTAAAGATTTACACATTGTAACGTTACACAAGAGTTACACATTGTTAAACCTTTTACTACATTATTCTAGCTCGCCATATGTGATTATACTTCAACGCACTAAACACTGCATTATATCCAATCCATTCCACTTGGATTTACCAGTTAAACGCTTGGCCTTAATGAAACAGTGAAATCCGTGGTTGCGAACGTGATCGTTTTACGCTTAGTGAAACACATCCTCGGTTAGGAAAAAGATGTCGTATTTTGATTCGACATGAATAGGTTGAGATCATAGATGTAGGATACTATGCTATATCTATGGTTGAGACTCATTCTAACTTATAAAAAAATATTAAAAGTAATAACTTGAGTTTTTTTATCATACGTTTTTAAATAGGTTTTAATGCGTATGTTTTAGGTAGGCTTTAAATATTTTATGATAATCAACGAAATCGCAGCTATTAACTGTGAACGTAGACTTATCTGTAACTAGACAGAACAATGTTGACATTGTCACACTTGTCAGTTGTCATTCACATTCATATCGTCTTAACGACAACGAAATAATCAAATGGTTTTGTACTGTTTGTGAGTAAAGTGTGTAAGAATAAAGGTGAAATTGGAGTTTATTCCATTGTTGATATTTTGTAAACAAAATTTCTTCTTATTTAAATTTGAGTACGAAGAATTTTAATAGCATTGTTACAAAAATAAAGCACAAAAATGGCTCACTATAAAGGTGCTGCTTCTGAGGCTGGCAGAGCAATGCAACTGATGAAGAAACGAGAGAAGGCTCAACAGGAAATAGAATTAAGAAAGAAAAAGATCGAAGAGGACCTTAAAATTGACAACATAGAGAACAAATTTGCAACTCATTACGATGCAGTGGAACAGCAGCTCAAGAGCTCTACTATTGGTCTCGTTACCCTTGATGAGATGAAAGCAAAACAAGAACACATTGTACGAGAAAGAGAAAAAAAGCTGGCACAAAAGAAGGCTGAGAAAGAAAAAGAACGACAAAAAGAGATTGAAGCCAAGCAAGCACAGAAAAATAAACAAAAACGTCAGGTGTAGATATTATGTTGCTACATAAGCTCTAACATAACAAATTTAGATAGACAGAGGCCTATCTCATGAGGGGCCTCACATATGTACCTACATACCTATATGCAGTTTGCACAGGCAAATATAAGGGAATAGTTTATCCCTATAATACAATGTATTTGTACTAGGTGAAGATAGAATACAAACTGATGTAACATTAGGCCCTCATAAGTCAGAACTGAATTCCAATCCAATTGTTGTAGGATTTTAATAAAAAATAAGACAAACTAACTATATTCAAATGAATTCCAGGGTCTAGGAACCTTTACTTTGGCATATGCCTATGAAAATACAAAAAAAAAGTAACACCACTTCTGTAATCCAAAGAGGTAGGCAGAGGAATGTAGAACACTCACGTTTCACCAGTTATATTTATGTCCCACTATACTTGGTGAGTTTGGTGAGTGAACACTACTTGGTGAGCCAATTGCTATAAACCAGGCACTTATCTGGACTCCGAGCCACTGCTAGATAATCTAAATTATGAAAATTTTGTAGTGCACTACTCACGTATCAAACCCATGACCTCTCGATCAGCAGACTCACTTGGAATAAACACGACTAACAAGACAGTTAATATGCAATGTTCTTTATATTGAAATACAGTACTAGTTAAATAGTATATGAGTGAAGGAAACCCTCATGAGGATATGTATACACCTTAGAACTATTTGAAGTATATTGAAACTGCTAACATGTTCCTGGTTAGTATGGAATATCCCAAGCACAAATTAATTTCCATTCATTCCTAATTTGAGCAAGAATATACAACTATTAAGTGAAAATAAAATTGTCTAGTATTATTTTGACTGCCTTGTTGGGTCGTGTTGGTTGCAAGTTGGTTACAAGACTGCCGCTCGGGAGGTTCCGGGTCAAACACTACAAAATTTTCTAATTTAGATTTTTTAGTAGTGGTTCGGAGTCTGGAAGTGTGCCCGATGTGTGGCGATAGGCTCACTACCTATTCCATAGTGGCACGTAAACGTAACTGGTGAAATGTGGGAGTGTTCTGCATTCCTCTGCCTACATCTTCGGGGATCACGGGTGTGAAGTTATGTTATGTTACATTTGTATTATTTAAATACCTACAAAAAAGTGTGACCACCTGTGTCAATAAGTAGATGTAACATTGTGATATTGTAATCCCCATAGAGGTAGGCAGAGAAATGTATTATAGCAGTGGAGTTTCACCAGTTGCTCACTATGCCAGGTCCCACTATGGAATAGCTTATTGGCATACAATGGGCACACATATCCAAACTCTGATCCACGAAGCTGTTCTCTGAGTAATAATGTCAATCAGTCGAATGATAAAAAAGGTTGACTGCCTTATTGGCTGAATGGCTGCAAGTATGACTGGTCATTAGGTCATTCATTTCATTCATTCATCATCAATCATTAGGTCCTGGGTTGGGTATTATTGGATTTTGCTGACTTAGATTTGTTTGGATGTAAATGTGATTGGTGAAATGTGGGCTTGTACACAATACTCTGCCTTCCTCTTCAGAGATTACACGTGTGATGTTGTTTATAAAAAAGGTTTGCAATGATTTTCATTATAGTTTTTTTACAATATTGACTTGGCTGGCTACTGTTATTAGAATATAGTCAAATGGCTTATATACATTACATGTGTTCTTTGCTGATAATCAGAATGAAAATATCTTGTTGACATTTTTCCAATTCTATAATTTGTACAATACATGGATTGGATATAGATCCAAGAAGTAATCATATATATTCTCTTTTGACCTTTTTAAGACTGAAGAAGAGACCTTACTTTCCAGATGTGTTGACAAGGATATTTTATTAACATTATCGAATGTTTCAGATTCAAGCATTATCATTTGATTTAAATGAGGATGTGGAAGATGAAGAGGAAGAATTGGATGAGACACCAGAGAAAACTTGGAGAGATCAAGATGAAGTTGTAAGCTACCTTTATTTTGATCCATTATCACTAAATATTTAAAATTAATATCACCATATACCCTGTACCCTGTGTACCCTGCCGCACTTCACTGTGCCTTGTTGTACTGACATGGATGAGTAATGAGAAACAAAAAAATACATATATATCTTCACACCAGGTCCCTTATGGGGTAAAAAAACCATGTTTGATATTAATTTGATATTGAAATACTTGTAGGTATACAATATTCTTTGTTTTACCATTGCCTGCATAGATATAAAGACTATCTGATTGACCAAGGTACACAAGGTTGACAAGGTACACACACAATATTCAGTTGTCTGTGTGACAAGCAAACTACATCTTAATCAGGCAATTCCAAAGACTAACCTTGGCTTTTACTGATTGTTATTGCGAATGTCAACACCAATAGAAGTAGGAATTGCATTCTAAATGAAAGTTTTAATTATTGTATATATAAAGCAGTTTTTATCACAATTGCAGTATATTAAAAAATCTATTTAGGTACAATCCAAAAACTTTTGCAGGTATGCAAAAAGATAAAAAAAAATCCAGATGTTGACACATCATTCCTCCCTGACAGAGAGAGAGAAGAAGCAGATTTAAAACTTCGTGAAGAGCTCCGGCTAGAGTGGGTCATGACTCAAGCAAGTCTGAAGGACGAACCCATAACTGTCACATTTAGCTACTGGGATGGATCTGGACATAGAAAAATTGTTACATTAAAAAAAGGTAATTTTTAACAATGTTTGAACCAATGATCTGACTTTTCTTAACTTACAATGTCATAAATCAAGATAGCTGGATGATAATTGTGCCTTTATATAAAACCTCTATGAAATCTTTGCCAACTGAAGTTAAAGATTTAATTAAATATTCCATTCCTATTCCATTTATTTCTTTGGTTATTATTAACTCTATTTATGATTTTTAAATAAGAATTTATAATTAGTCCATGGCCTCTGGGTATATGTATATTTTGGGGGATATATACTCTGGGGATATTGAATCACATTTGTTTCAGGTAATTCTATCTACCAGTTTCTTCAAAGATGTTTGGATACTCTGAGGCCTGAATTCAGTGAACTAAAGACAGTATCAGCAGACCAACTCATGTATGTGAAAGAAGATCTCATACTACCTCACCATTACACATTCTATGACTTCATTGTTACTAAGGTATGTTTATAGTTCACATAATTATAACATTATGAATACATATTTTTTTTGCAATAATACAAGGGAAGGATTTTAAATATTACCCATATTACAACATGTGTCATTTTTATCTCACATTTTTTTTGCAATACACAAACTAGTTACACTTAACATTATTGTAACACTCTTAAAACATAGATAAGGTATTCATTACCTAAAATATATGTTATCATAATCAAATTTTCTTAACAACGCAAAGTATGCACATAATATAAATTTTAAATTAATTTAAGTGTGAATGAATTGAATGCTAAAACATATCTAAAGTGTGACCATGAGGATATCTTGCACGACAATTGTGTTTGAAACCAACATGACCAATGAGGTCGTATATTCTTTAAAATACCTATATTAATATTTATAAGATTTAAATATTATCATTTCCATGTATTTTTACCTTATGAAAAATACTGCATTACATTTACATTACTAGAGGAAAAAAATTGCACTGAATACCACATTGATTTAAGCTAAGGGAAAATGAAACTGTATGTGAACTAGACCTATACATACACTGATTGTAAAAATTACTACAGGCCAGAGGAAAAAGTGGACCATTATTTCAATTTGACGCATCAGATGACATTAGAATGGTTAGTGATGCGACACAAGAGAAACAAGATTCGCATGCTGGCAAGGTGCTTTTGAGGTTTGTATCATATCAAGGTCCTTTTTTATTTGATATATTTATCTGTACCATTTTTGCTTTTCATGTATAATAATAGTGAATAATGAAACATTAATATATAAAACCTGTTATGTGATCACTGTAGATAAATAGTAACTTAATCAATGTCCATGGCCAGTGACATGAAGGTCGCATACATAATAAAATTTTACATAGACATGACTTCACTTGCAATTGTGATAAAAATAATTTATAAGACTTTTTACAAGTTAAATACAGATATGTGCATTTAAAAATTTAACTTCAAGTTTGTATGGATTGTTAGAAAATTAAAATCCTAAATGCATTATTATTTTAATATATCTAATATCATTTCACAGGTCCTGGTATGAAAGAAATAAACACATCTTCCCTGCATCCAGATGGGAACCTTATGATCCAACTAAAACATACTCAAAATATACAATCAAAGGAAAGTAATATTAAATTTATACATAAATAGGCCATAATTTATACAATAATGACAAATCAAATAATCCAGTTTTTTTAATGAAATTATTATTATTTATTACATTTCATTGTAATACTCATCTGAATTTTTGCTAAATAAATATGAAATGAAATACTGCACAAAATTCCATATGCTAGAAAGTAAACATTCTGCATTTATTAATTTGTCTGATTTATCTTTTCACCCTTCTACAAATAAACATAAAAGACAACCCTACACAGCTACCACCAATAATTAACATCCAACTATTCTTTCCAATTTCTTCCACCTATTCCGCTCCAGTTTATTTAAAAATTCCTGCTGAATTTCAGTGTTTTCTTTCACTGGTTTCACTGGTGGTGCATGTCTTTGGAAATGTAATATAGCACCCAACAGATTCCAGATTGTAAACTCTGGCCACAACACATCAGAAAAGTATAAAACTGTGTGTGAAACCTGCAAGAAATAAATTTAAGTTAGTCATTATTTTCATCAAACAAACCACAGAGTCACAGTCATGTTTTGACATTAAAAAAATAGAGGAAAACTGTAAAAATTTTATTGTCACTAAATTATAAGTATACACACTACACAATAAAAATTGAACCTCACATTTTCCAAATACGTTTTCCATGAATTTTTTCTATTTCTCTTGCACTTTAAATAAGTCAAATTGGCTCAATCTGTACATCTAATGTTAAAACATCAAATATTTTTAGCACAAAGTTTATGTATGTGAAAAATATGCAAAGATTCTACAATATTTTTAATAATACAATAATACACTACCTTTTAAACATAATAAACTAGTTTTTTTACTGTTACTCCACTCACACAAAACAAATCTTCAAATTTCTAACCATAGCTACGTAATAATGATGAGTTAGTCAATCTAGAAATATTGCCTTATATTTGTACACATACATAAAACATGTATTATATTATATTATTTTATATTATATTATACATTATTAGGCATTATGTTACCTGCCACAACATGAAGTCAGATAATCTCACTTCACCAGATGTTCTGATCAACAATTCTGGTTCACCAATATCTAATGTTTGTGATATCATGTCCTCGTCTATTGCATTGGCGGGTAACTGATTACTCTCAACACCATCTATAAGACGTGAAGCTGCTCGACAGATTTCATCCCTTCCTATATATTCAAAACAAAAGCATTTTTATATGTTTTAGACTAGATAATTTTTTCACATTGTATTTGAATGTATATATTCTATTTCAGATTTTGACAAGTTAAATAGTCAGGTTAGTAGTATATTTCTTAACACAGAAAATAATAATAAAACAGTATTAGCAGCTTAGTGAAATGGTTTGTGTTCATTGTGTTACATGTAAAAAGATATTTTCATTTAAATAATTATGCATTTTAACTTTCTATTAAGAGATAACCCAGAGTGCTTAAACCTGGAGTTTAACAATGATTCAAGGAGCTGCTAACATCTATGCTTATAACATGGTGTTTTATTACCTAAATTTGATTTTTATGTAAAAAAACACACTGAATAGAACTTTGCTCATATTGGTATTGGTTTCACACTTCATACATCTTTACAGTATGAAAAATATCCATTACTGTGCCACCTACACATTACCATAGACACTGTCCAGGGATTATTAAAAAAATGTAAAATCACAACTCTAATCCCCGAAGAGGTAGTTAGAGGAATTTATTTTCTATGGCACACAAAACAGACTACAATCAATTACGTATTTCAACATATTATGCAATAATTCGAATATCTAAATTATATATATAATTAATATATGACTGCCTCGTTGGTCGTGTTGGTTGCAAGTGCGACTGACGATCGGGAGGTCCCGGGTTCGATTCCC
>DWTO01005837.1:0-10446 GCA_018244755.1 Jemadia pseudognetus
TTACCAGTAAAATATTATTATAAGTATGAAATAATATAATTCAATTTATTAACACATACAGTTAATTTAGTAATATTGATCAAAATTAACTGTATTTATTAATATTAAGTACGTTTATAATGCGGACAATTAACATATATGTACCAAAATATAAAATAAACATAATTATATAAATTGACAGTGAATATGAAGACAAAACTTTTAAAAACACAAAGATTGTAATGAAATCTGGCTTAAATGTATTAATTACATAATAATAACATTTTAGCTCAAATTAAATCCACGCTGCGATGTTTCAAACACAATTCTGAAATCAGACGTACATGTGTAGGTACAAACTTAGAAACATTCATGTAGCAAGAAAATGGGAGTGGTGATGAAATTGCGGCTGAGATCTACACAATAGAAGTTAAGATAAAAGAATTGAATACCTCCTCCTTTTTTGAAGTCGGTTAATAAAATAGAACAAAAATTTCATTTAAAATCCATATTAAGCATGAGCAATCTGTGTTTACTGTTATGTCTCACGAAAATATGTCCTTAGGAGTCGCCGACACCGTCCTGAGTACAAGATGACACTGGTGCGCATGTCACGGTGTGGCAAGTGTGTATAGATAGATATATTAGGCGCTTGGTACTGTCTGCCTACCCGACAAGGGACCTGGCGTTAAGATATTAACAGCTGCTACAACCTTCCAATACCATACATCCGTAGAAACAGACATGAGTATGCCATCTTTAAATTTTTTTACAATTATCACAGATTTCTAATAAAAATTAAAAAATAAAATGTCTAGAAACTAAATTTATAAGATGGCGCTCATAAGGTAATGATATTGTTTAATTGCCCTTAGGGAAAATGATAAAACCCTTTACATATAAGTATACCAATGATAGAGTTGTCAGTAGGTACTTCGTTTTGTATATTAAAATATATTTCGAGAATAATCCTATGAAGATTGTTTGTGTGCGAGCACCCTTAAACATAAGACATTAAATGTTGAATATAATATTCAAATTATTAGTTAACAATGCAATGATTTAAATCGTATTTTCAAATAACAGGCAATGTGATTTTATTAATTTCATTGAACGTATAATTTTAATATACATACCATTGAAAAAATATATACAGATACGTTTGTGTCACTAGGCCGAGTTATTTGAACAATGAATATATGTATAATCCTTAGGCCTTCAGAGACTCATTTTAGGAAAGTAATCTCACAAAAGTTTCATACAATTTCATACAATTGAATGGACATATGAAAATTGTGAAGGACGACAAGCAACACAATAGTATTCAAATAAATAATAATGATATTCTTCAGGGTAATAAATAAGTTAAGGATATAATACACAAAAGGCGGCATTTTCGCTCCCTAGTGATTTCTTCCAAGCAATCTTTTGATGGAAGAGATAAAATAACGACAAGAGGTGGTGAAAAGATAAGTTACAATTAATATAATATTACTATGGTGTATGTTAGAATAGTACATTTGAAGCTTGTGCTGCCACCTATGTGAGTTGTAATTGCTTTTTCTCAATGTTTATACACTGTATTATAGACAACATAAAATGTAGTAATTACTCATTATTATAAAACCAGGAGACCAGTTTTACATTAAATATTTATTATTATAAGAAAGATTATTGTATCTTTATATTTCATAGAATGAAATTTCAATGAATAGTATAAGTAATACTTTGTATCTATGGGAATTGCTATTTATTAACTATATGGAATTTTAAAAAAATCTAAATGCTGAAAGAGTCAAGGCCATTGAACATTTTCCTTACGTTCAGTCTTTATATGAAGGGTAGAGGTAAAGAGAACTATTTTATATGGGGAAAAAGGTAAAGAGTTCAGCTTTACGCAGTAAATAAAAGTTCATGAATTCATCGCAATGGCGTCCGCGAGCACAAAGGATATGACGTTAATTTAGCAGTAGTGGACAGAATAAGTATCCTCAGTAGAAAAGTCTAAAGTTTAAGTGACTACACTAAACTTAACCTCAATTTTTTACGTAGCAAAAACCAATGAAGTAAATCTTACTATCCTGTTCTACAGTCACTTTTGGCGCGTTCTTTGAAAATTACCCTTTTGCGACACTAACGCCACTCTAATTTAACGCCTTCTGATAAACATTTCATACGTATAATCAGTGTTCTCTTTAACTCTATCCTCCATTATTCTAAATATTTATTAATAACGACAAATTGAAATTAAAACTACATGTCTCCTCACTTGTAATTTAAAGCAAATTAAATCAAACAATGCATATAGGTATTTGACAGTAGTTGGATACAGTTCAGAAGTTTAACACATTACAGAATATTAAGTGTGACAACGAAGTTCTGTTTAAATCTTAATCCTGAAGTTAAACAATCGTTATAATCGCTATAATAAAACAAAATAATTTTCAATGTCAGGGCGGAGTAAAAATATTTTCCCCGATCCAGACCCGGGATAAAGGAACTCGCATGCCCAGAGTGGAGCTTATGTGCATAACCCTCAGTGGAGGCCTATGTCCAACAGTGGACCGCGATAAGCTAATGGTAATTTTTTTGTGCGCTCTGTGACAAAGATGTATGTTGAAAATGTTTTGACTACTACTTCCCTCGATGTTTAAATCAAATAATGACGATCATCCACTTTTAACACTCACCAAACGTCTGTTTGCTTCCGAAGCCACGAGTATCACAGCATCAACGTACCGTCTCGAAGCTAAGATGCAGAAAAAACATCTCGTCCAGAGACAACGTTACAGTAAAAATAGACAATTTCTTAGTCGCCTTAGTATCTATTGCCAATTAGTAGTTATTTAACAATAGGAATCGAAAACAATGGAAAACTTTACAATAGGAAAAGAAGTTTCAAATTTTGCTAGTAAGATTGTTTATTGTTTGTTTAGGTCACAAATATTTTTGTTTCATATTATTTCTTGTGGGAATCTCGTCCTAAAATATAGTAAGATCCTTTGGGTACTCAGAAGCTTCTCCTTCTTCTTCGTTTTCTTCTTGCATCGAGCACCACTACAGTATCGACTGTAATTGTAGTGGTCGCTATTTAAAGTGAGTTATCCATTCTCTGGTAGCAGTATTTCTTATGCTCTCATATAGAGGCCCAATCTCAGCAAACTTGCTCTGGTCAGGTCTCCGCGTGAGCGCTTTGTCGCGAAATGGAATGCTCCCAAAAACTAAACTATGCCTTAACTAACATCTTACGGATGCGATCGTGAATTTGTTGGAAACTTCGCAGTTTCATAGTGACGGGAGATAAATATTTGACACTCGAAAACTTGTAGATAATTATAATAAAGGTAAAACGGAGTGGTTGATATTGAAACTTAATCCTAGGTATATCTTTTTAAGTTTTTACTTTATCAATTAATTATATAAAATAGTTACGTTATTATACTTAGGCTAATCCTTGGTATCGTTACTCGTTTTAATCTATTTGGTTATCAGTAGTGACAAAATCTTTAAACTATTCTGATTTACGGGAGATATTGTGAAACTATGAAGAAAAGTGCACAGAACAAAGGTTATGGGATAATTGGATGAAAACCTACAAAACTGTAACATAATTAGAAAAAGAAAAATTTATTCCTAAATGTTTTAAAATATTTTGAAATCGGTCTTACACCATTTCAGGTTGAACAAACAAGGTATATCACGGTAAAGAACTTCTCTGTTGCACTTAAAGACTACAAAAGTGTGCGGTGTGAAGTGTGATGAAGAAGAATTGTTTAATGGTGAAAAAAATTAAACTAAACTCATAAAGTTATCATTAGATGCAACAGAATTCGTTATAACTTCGTACTTAAGCCCCTATAGTAGCTACAGCTAAACTCTTTCAGCCGCCAACAAGAGACAATATTACAGTTTTTTCTCTTTCCTCATCATAATACATAGGAGAGTCAATGAATGCGTCCTCGTCGGTCATCCAGTAGTCTTCTCCGTGTATCACCACGGGAAGGAGAAGGAGTAAGAAGAGTAGAATCCAACTTTGGAAGCGCGTGCCGGCACCGCCGTTGAGCGTAACTGAAATCAAAATGAACATAGTTGTAAGTAACATGACAAGATAGGTCTTGAATATTTTAAATAAACCGTAACAGTCTCGAAGATTTTTACATATGCAATTGCAAATATATAAGGTATTTAATTGTTATTTAAAATGCATTCGATTTAGTGGAATCACAAAGCGACGTTAGAGAATTTTGAAGACTTCAAACGTACAACAATATGTTTTTAACGAGAGACGAGACAGAGAAAGTTGTTGCGGGACGACACAGTCCTATCAAATCCTCATCATTATATTGACAGTTACTAATATAAAAACCTAAACATTACTCGTGTAGACAGAGGATTGAACTACACTGCCATGTTCCACCAGTTACAATATGTACTTAGTAATTTAAATCGAGCTATACATACTTCTCTCGGGTCTTGGATCGGTTTCAGGTGTGAGGAAGTCCAGCTTGGCGGACCTGCTGTACACGTCGTGCACTGTGGCCATGCAGGTCACCCGCAGCCGGCCTCCAGGGAACAGTTCGGGTGTCACCTTTAACTCTACGCCGACACTCGGAGACAGCAGCCCCGTGTCCGAAGGCTGAAGACTCGTCTCCGAGGAACGCAGCTGAAAATTTAGATAAACATTCGTAAAGATTATGAAATTATGCTAACTTCTCATCTTTATCTTTAATAGTCATCAACAGCTTTTACAATAAAATTAGTATTAATATCACGAGCACACGTGTTTAAAATGTCAGGAGATATATTTTTACGTTTTTTGTTGTTCACGGAAAGATATGCAGTTGTGTGCCATGTACTCATAATGACGTCGTAATCCGTCATGATGTGATAGGTACAATAATATGACAGATTACATTTGTTTTTTTTTTATAACCAATATGTTTTTATACCTACTACTTAAATAGTACAACAACCAATTTGATGGATTATGTATAAAAAGACATATTAAGAACACGTTTGACATATAAAACTATATAGAAATCCATTGAAGATATATAACATTTTTTTATTTAGGTATAACTAAAAAAAGAGGTATAATTAACTAAATAACAAAATTGAATACAAAATATTTTATTATATTATATCGTAATTTAAAGATTTGCGCAATATGATAAAAAAAGTGGATAACCCCTATAAAACAGAGCTGGAAATATAAAATTATTTTACGCTCCGATAAAAGCAGTTTGCAATAACTCACTGACAGGAAACAGCCCCCTCTCCCCCGCGAACTTTTGCAAACAACTTTAAACAATTACACTATTCAAACTTTCATTGGCGAACTGCTACAAGCCGACACAACTATGGAATCGGGCAATAGATTTACGCGGCGACTATTTCTATAGGGCTTTAAAAAAAATGATAATGCTTTCACAAAATTTAGAATACGAACATCATCAAATGTTTTGATGAAACACAGTTTTTAATTCAATATTCCATACAGGGGCTGTAATTAAAATTGTAACTGGTATAACGTGGGAGTGTACTACAATCCTCTGCTAACCCCTTCGGGTATTACAGGCGTGTTTTTACGTTTTTTACGAAGCTATATGTAGATAATAACGTATACATTTTTCAGAAATACTTCTATCAACTTATTGACAAACATACATGGACGGCAACATTTTTATAACACTGGTGACTATTGTTTGGTTGTCGGAGAAGCAGTAAATAGACGGCATTTGAATTTACTTCAGTAAACAGTAAGTGTGTATTTCGAATTCCGACTAGTTTAGTGTAGTGTTTAGTGTAGCAATATTTCTACCTAGTTTTGGAATGAAATGAACATGGCTGTGTTATTATATAATAATAATATAATACCTTATCTTAATATGATATCTTGGGACTTCCACAATAATAATATATCACACACCTGGCCATTTGATCCCAAAGTAAGCGTTAAGAGAGCTTTCTTACCGGTTCCTCGTTGATGTAGATGGTGAGATTAGCAGCAGGCCTGGCTGGTGAGGAAGTGCAGTTGGCGCGGAGCGTCTCCCCCGGCTGGTAGCGGTCTTTGTCCGCGGTTAGAACTGGATCCAAGAGCGGTAACGCTGAAATTCGATACAGAAAAGGAATGAATAATATAAATTGTATTCATTTATGAGAAATGAACAGCGCTACAGTAAGAATATTCTCAAGTGTGAAAAGACACTAGAGATGTTTTTGGGTAACTTTTTTCCATTTCTAATCGTAATTGTTGTAGATATTTTTTTGTTTACAAATGCACTTTACTCAGTTTGTATGTACGTATTATTTGTATAAATTTACATTTTGGTAAAAAAAATCCGAAACCAACGTGTGTATAGAGTGATGAATATAAAAGAAACAGATCAGCTCTTTAAGGCTAGAGATATTTGACACGGGGTGCTCCCTGTCTACCCCGTAAAGAACATGGCATGACGATATAACAAAAAAAAAATTAAGCACATCCCCCAAATTTATTTAATCATATTTAAGATTTCGCTAAGGAAATCGTAATGGAAGAAATTAGAATAATCATATTTATCATCCATAAATTATTCTTTCTTACGCTGTCACGGATACGGAAATCCGCGCAGCGCAACAATGGGTACGCAGATGTACCTTGTAACGATAAATGGTACCTGTCTAAGTTCGTCCCGTTCGGAGCGTGTATATATAAAATCGTCACGAAAAATATTCGAAGCATATTCTCTGAACATTGTTTCGCGATGGCGCCAGTATCAGTCCAATTTACTAGATACATATTTATAGCCAAGCGAAATATATTTGTTCATTTAAGAATAGTTATCCGATCCTGTTCTCCTTAGTATGAAGAAGACTTGCTTCTGATCTTTATAATATTTCGGTAATTTGATCAATATAATGAGACTTTTTATGATCTATGTATAATGAACATACATATTATGATCTACTAATTTTACTTTTAGATTTAAGCATAATTGGAAAGTCGAGATGCTCTAAGGAACAACATGACGTCGTAAATTGTAATAGCTCGTAAACGCCACAAAACCTTCTTATATAATTTGTCAGTTCAAGTTTAGTGAAGGATTCATTATTTATTTGTAGTGTGATGGTTAAATAATTGTGTATATTTATTTTCATTAGAAGTCGAGACCTATGTTCAAAACTAGAAGGCTAAGAGAATGTGGCCGGAGTTAATATGAGACTAATGTTTCGAATACACAACAGACTCCATCGATATCATTAGGAAAATATTTAGGTAGGTACGAGACATATTTACAATAATATGAGATATAGCGAAATCATATGTAGTACCAAATTAGATCTTAACCAAATTATATCGTATCAAATTACGTCCCTAAAATTATCATGGTAATTGACATACTTTATTAAGATAAATCTTCGAGGTCGTCAATACTGAATGTGTATGAACCAAATTATATGAATTGAGAGTCCTTGATTCATAATAATGTCCCGTGTCCCATCGCGATAGAGTAACTAACGACTTATTAAATTTTATTCAACAAGCCTTCTGTATTTTGAACATAATTTAAGGCTTAATCAACTTCTCATTGTTTTCAAAGATCGACTCATCTTAATGCGAATTTCTTTGTTGCAGCTGTCCACATTTGAGTGCAGACGTGGGAGTTGGCGGGATAACGAACGCTGCCAAGCAATTTTGTTTCACTAGAGATTGAGAGAAACATTAAGAAATTATTCTATGTAGAATATTATCGTCGGTAAGAAGAAGAAAATGTGACATTTGACAAGAATTTCGTTAAGTTAACTGCTATAATGATTTGAGCTTTTAAAATATAAGGGCACTAAGAAATACATGAGATCATTTAATTATAATTTGAAATAGCCAATCCGCACACATATTTTTACTCTTAAGATTGCAGGTGAATACTGCAGTTACTTGTATGAAATCCTGCAATACCTAATGCAAGCTAACCGCGACCCGCGGCGATGCGCCGCGCTGTGTTATTTTTATTTTATATTTTATTTTATCGCCAAACATACTCGTAGTCATCTTCGCTTTAATAGATTTTCGTTACACGGCTGTAGTGAAATATAGTCCTTACTGGATTTATTTCACTCATAAATAATATTCATGTACTGTATTGAATATGTATGCTAAGGAAAATCCTTTTCGTTATCGATGTAAAACAACTTCTTTGAGTAAGTGTAATGTTTATTTCCTTACGTGGAAATATTATTTCTTTCGTCATGTTTATTATAATAACATTTACATTTATTGATTAGCTTCATTTGATTCTAGATTTATTGGTAGGAAGTGATTGTATGATTTCATATTAGAAAGCTTTATTGGAAATTACGGTACCCTCCGGTGTTTACCAACTACGTCTGTATTCATCAGTCAGTCTTAAATGTGATCGTTAGGTATTTCTGTAAATTGTACTTTAAATGGTACATTGGATTCAGATTAATGGTTTAGTCATAAACCACGCCTGTAATCCATGAAGAGGTCGGCAGGGGAACGTAGTAGAGTCCCGCATTTCACACAGTTATGTCCCACTATGGAACAAATGATGAGTCTGTTGCCATACACCGGGCACATATCCAGACTCCGAACCACTACTAGAAAATCTAATTTGGAAAAATCCAATAGTACCCGAACCTGGAATAGAACCTATGGACCTAGAAGTCGCGTTTGCAACCAACAC
The DNA here is from genome assembly GCA_018244755.1 of Jemadia pseudognetus. Taxonomy (NCBI): domain Eukaryota; kingdom Metazoa; phylum Arthropoda; class Insecta; order Lepidoptera; family Hesperiidae; genus Jemadia; species Jemadia pseudognetus. The sequence continues at coordinate 8,667 of DWTO01005837.1, forward strand.
GACCAACTACGTAAGTGAAGATGAATTCCAAAGTGATTAGATACTATAACAACCAAATATGAAAACTGCGAATGGTATTAAAGTTACCGTCGTTAAACAATATTCTACCAACATTTATACAAAAGCTACAGCACTATAGAGAAACAATAACGACACGACAGAGACGACATCGGATATTTATGGGTCAATACAGTATCGAGTTATGGCGGTAAATCATAATGGCGCCGACAAGACACAGCCGAAACTATCCAAAATTGGCTATTTTGTACACGACGAAATGTACATGAAATTTGACTGATGTTAAACAACACAACAAATGCAGTCGAAGTTTTTTTATGTAATTGGCTTGCAATGTAATATTAACTTGACTTATTTGTACCACGTTGTCGTAATAATTGTAATACTTACATTGTCAGCAGTAATGAGTATTAAAGAAAATATTGTAATTACAACAATCATTGTATAGAATGTTGGGTGTATGGCGAATAAAATAATAAATCTAAGAAGCAACCCACAATAGAGAAACAATAACGGGACTGAAACGACATGGGATATTTATAGGTTACACTGTATCGAACAATGGCAGTTTATAACAATGGTGACGGTTGCCATGACAATGATCATGTTGTACTGAATACTAAAAGGTAAAAGTAACAGCACATGTAAAAAAAAAAAATAAATGATGTGAGTATAGCCAGTATTATTATAGTGATTTGAGTTGTAGCCTCTCACTGTAGAGGCCCGGGTTCAATCAAATCCTGTTGGTCATCTTTTTACAAAAAGTGCGTTTTAAGGCTGAATATCACTTGCTATAACGGTGAAAAAAATTATGGTAAGGAAACCTACACACTTTAGAGTTCATAAAAGACCCTCTGTTTCTCCCTCCTTCTCATTCTGAGAGGAGACCTGTGTTCCAGCAGTGGAACGATAATAGGGTCGGTTAAAAACAAATGCCTTATCCAATTTATACGTTTAATGCGTTCATTAATTACAATTAATGCGTGATATAATAGAATCTATAACAATTAGGTAATAAATTAATTTGCTGTTCAAGATAAATTGGTAAGCATCGAATTAATCTTAAAACAAACTAACAATAAAATATTTTGCTTAAAACCACCAGTAGCAGTTTTTTTTTAAATAAAAATCGTTATGTGTTTCTTTTATTTGTTTAGTGCGCTAGTGAGAAATACTATCCGCCACCTAAAGATCTCCCCGGACGTGACTCGGCAAGCTTCGCAGAAATAACCCTTCGTTTTGTTCGAGAGGGAATTATTGAAATATCTCCAGGAAATAATTGCGAATCATTTCTAGATATTTGCAGTGCACTCCAGAATGATCATCTTGTAAAAATACTCAAGACTTTGTAGTATTTCTATAGCTACAAAGAATAACTGGAAAGAATTAAATTTAATGTTTTCAATTATGCAACAACGATGGAGGGAAAGTGAATAGAATCATCCAATATAAGCTATTAAGGCATAAGTGCTGAATTAAGTTTTATTGCATAGTGGTTCAAATTTTCTGTTGATCTCAGCAGTGATCGACATAAACTTAAAATTGAATTTTAAAAGTGCAATGTTTAACCTAGGAGAAAATGTATAAAAGCCAAGTATAATAAAATTCGACTCACGTCAGCCAAATTGCGTTTGTATCACACATAATTCTACCATTCCTTATTTAGATGCACCGCTTGTAGAGAATGCACGTGAAGACAATGAAATCGCATTAGAAAACACAGCAGGGAAACAAAAGAATACAGCGCGCTTCCAAAGCCATG
>DWTO01005838.1:0-10445 GCA_018244755.1 Jemadia pseudognetus
TCGCCGCTTCTTCTCCATAGCGAGGCATCTTCCGAAGCGGTGGTAGCATCATTTTGACGTACAAAAAGTGTTCTAATGAACCAATTTTGAATAAGTTACATTTAAATTGAATTTGATATAATAATAATCACAACTCTAGTATCATGGCACTGAAAGACACATTAAATCCAGATACTTTCGGTTATACGCAACACAAGTAATGCGAGAAAGATTTACAAGATTCGATTTTAATTTATTGACTTTCCTCCAAAGAATCTTCCGAATCTGATTCCTTGTGAAATAATGTTTAGTGTAACAACTGCTTTTTAACTTTACCTGTAACGTAAACGTGTAAGAAATTTTATATCAAATTTGAATAGGCAAAAATCGAGTCGTATAAATCATTTGAGTGCAAAAAAAAAACAAAAATAGGCAGGTTCTCTTTCTTAAATATTGTATTATACACGTTTTAATATACGAGTACGTCCTAATTAACGTACGAGTTCCTATCAAAGTGTTTTGATAACGAAAAATATAACACATACCATTTTAATGTTCAATTACTTAAATGGATTTCGCTTGTAAATTAACATGTCTGTAAGGCTTGTATGTTGTCATTTCTAATTGTTCGAATTGTTGAATTGATTTATAGTGCTTCACTGTTCTGTGCTCTTACAAGTAGTATTAAGTTTGTTGATTCATTGGTCTATTTTCATATGAGAACAAGGAATGTTGAAGATATGACAATTGATTGAAGTGATTCATAGACTGACGGTAAAATTTAGGTGAAATTCTTCCGTAACAGATTTTAAGATTTTTAATAATTTTGTTAAAATACATTTTTATATTTAACATATTCCATAGAACTCGCATATGGCCTGCGTACTATTTCATGGCTCTAAAAGTGTAGTTGATGATGATAGAAATAACAGCTGATTAAATTGTTCACTCTATTTATAATGAACCCACTATTGATTACATATCTTAATAAGAAAAAATCTGTTAGCGGATAACTAGAAGTACTTGTCTCTTCAGAAGATAAAGTAAGAACGCATCTAATATACAATATAATGTTTTAGTATAAACAAGATCAAGGAAAACCTGATGATTTACATGTAGTTACTTTTGTAGAGCAGCCGGTATTAGTCTTTTGTATACCTAATATTAACAAGAAATTCAATTAAAACAAAAGCCCGCACGAAGCTTTACCTCCAAAGTACTAAAACTTGTAATACTTAAAGAGTGCTGAACTCTGTGATCTGTGTTAAAAAACACTGGCGAATCGTAAATTTTGTTTTTAAATTTGGAAATCTGCGTCTTACAATCGTCTCCTCGTTAAACTTCTGAGCGAATTGAACATGAGTATTTGATTTCCGCTGTTGATGGAGCAAATTGGGTTACTATTCAGATGATCACGTGAATTATTAGTTCAAAGAAAGGAATGTATTTAAGCGTACTTTACGCCTTATTAAATGTATGGATTTGAAAAACAACTCATGTCGAATGATTGGAACGTGAAATGTACACTTATATTATCCATTGTTCTTATTTCAATAATTTTCCTGAACGTTGCATGTGAATTACGACTAAGATGTAGTAAGTATACTACATAGTATTCTATCAATATGATTTACTCAGCATAATATAGTGAATAAAATAATATAGGGTATAAAATAATAATAGTTATATTAATTATTGGAACTGAGTGCCTCGTTGGTCGTGTTGGTTGCAAGTGCGACTGCCGATCGGGCGGTCCTGGTTTCAATTCCCAGGTCGCACACAGCAGAATTTTTCTAAATTAGATTGCTTAGTAGTAGCTCGGCGTCTGAATGTACCCGGTGTATGGCAATAGACTCATCACCTATTCCATAGTAACTGGTGAAAGGTAGGCGGTGTGTTCTACACTTCTCTGGCTACCTCTTCAGGGGTTACCGGCGTGATGGTACGTTTTTACGTTTTAGTTATATTAAATTGGTTCACGGAAACCGATCCAATTCCTTGACACCTAGATACGACCTGCGTAAATATTGCAAAATTTCATGTTGGTATACACTTTTAAATCAAGAAAAAAGAAAAAATATATTTCCATTCGAAAGTAACGTCAGAAATATATTAATGTTGTAACTGGACTCCATCCAGAGAGGTCTGGATATAGTCGAGTTAAATTATTGAGCCTTGTTTTGTATTCCCGAAATACGAAAACTTCGACCTCTTGAAAACAAACTAAAAAATATTATCGATGGCATTTATTATATCTATCAGACGTTGCTCATGTTAAAAAAATAACAATCTTCAAATATACAAGTAATAATGAATTTTCTAATTATACTTAAAAAGAGCGGTAATTTACGTTAAATTACGTAATCTTACACGATCACTTATAAATTCAATCATAGAGTAGGGAATCGAAAAGCACGACCAAAAAATTATAAATAAATCAATAATTAATAGGCTCATTTTTTCTACTATATGTATATTTATACGCAAAAACAACAAGTAAAATAAACGTAATAAACAAAACCAAACTACATATATATTTAAAAAATGAAAACGCAATGCAAATCTCACCCACGCTATCGGCAAACGCATGCAACTGTCAAAACTTCACACACGCGCCGAACAACAGCGTACGCTTCATCAGCTTGTACGGAACAGTGCATTACTCATTGTATGGATCCGAAACATCAAAGGGCACTGACTGTAAGAGGCGGCCGCGTAGCCAAGGTGCTTTTACAGACTGGACACTTGATGCCGGCTTCAGAGGAAATCTGTATTACACTTTAATACCACTCAATGAATTCCGTCAGGAAATATCGCTTGACAAATTAATCGGCCCCTTACGCTATTGTTGATGATGAGCTCGAATAAAATTCCTCCCATTTATTCCTTCATGGAAATAATGAATTTTATAGTCTTATGAATGTTATTTATTGCGAAGTTTACCATTTGTCTGCGTAGTACACGAAATACTAATTATACTGTTTTACGCTCTGCACGTACATACATATGTGTAAAAATATTTTGTCCGTTTATAAAATTAATAAATAAAATATTAGTGAATGATGAATTTGTCCATTTGTAATACGGGCTAACCGTATCAATTTAACTAATTATATATCAAATAGTATTTTTACGAGATACATTGAATACTAACGTAAACTTATCATTTTTTTATTCGAATAAAATGTATAAATAACATACTAATTATTTTATTATTGTATTGTCACGCTGAACAAGCTGGACTGGACAAGCAGAGTACTCTGGCTGTCTACAAATATCTATACTGAACAATAACTTCAAAAGAAAATTACAATCTGTTCACTACAAGTCATGTCATAGTAATCGTATGAGGAAGATGTCTATGCGGTCTCTGTTGGAATTTGCGAAGAGGGAGAAATGAACATAAATAACATTCTTTAGATTCTAATACCAAAGCCGTGTCCGGAAAACTGTTAGCATTTATCTCACTCAACAAACAAAAGCTTAGCGGAAGCTTTTGTTGGCTCCAAGGAATTTATAGATACAAATGCTCGTAAAACATGCAAATTATAAATTTATTACAGCACACTTCCATAGAGTTACAAATACCTGGGTAACTGTATACGATTGGTACAAATCTCATTTTACTTAATAAATAAACGTATTTAGTTTTGGTGGTATTTACTAGATAACAACTTGATGACAAAAGGTTATTGCTGTGTTATTTGCCCATTCAATAACGGTGAGATACGATAATGTGAAAAAAGTAATAAAGAAAATTGATTGAGAAATGCAAAATAGCGGCTACAAATAATAAAACCAAAACAGAACATACAATGAAGTTGTAAAATTCCTAAATTATTTTCAATGGAGAGATGATTGATATAAATTTAGGCGCGTATCGGCCGTACGATACGTATATCTCTGATCTATGCGAATAATTATTGAGAATCGATGCGTAAATATCACATTCGTCATTCAATTGATCGCGAATATAAATGTCGATGGCAATAAAGAATTATTAGCGCGCCGAACACCCAGAACGCGCATTCAGCCCTGTAATGCGTCTTTTATTTTTATTATTATTTCATCACGCTAGGTCCGTTACAGGGTAAGCAGAGAGATGCGCGTCGCAAATACATAAATACATGAAATATGGCACCGAAACTAAAAAGAATTACTCGAAACATTCTCATATAATTAAAACGTATTAAGAACTTATCACACGTCTTGAGTCCATTTAATCCACATTCCATTAATTCTCAGTTGAGTATATCCGAATCGCGATCCTTTTGATAGCGGTCCTTTCACCGTCGCCCGCGGTGGTCCGCCATTGTTACCCACACCCAAATAGTTCTACCACCTCCTAACGTAAACTAACCTGATGAATTTTTACGATCATCAGTCTATTTTTATATCAATTTTATCCGGACACAAATTACTATTCGGATAAATAAAGTTAAATACTCTTTGGATATTTAAATGTTAAAGAAACTACGGGAAAGGTTTCGTATATTTTTTTTACATTTTATTAATTTAATTTGTAAACAAATTAAATATTATTTGGCTAACGAAACATTAAGTACAGATAAAAGTTACGTATAATTCATAAACTTGCTGCAAAAACAACCTGGACCTCCACCATTTTGTTTAGCTTGAATACAATTCTATTTTAAACAAATTATGTACCTATGTTACATCTGCGTCATAACGAGGCATAATAATATCTGAACTGCTATAAATCATTTCTTAATACATTCATACGAACCGTTGTATGGTAAAGCTAATTATTCATTTACAGTGCATTTCACAAGCGCATAAGTGTTTTTCTTAAACGCCTAATAATATGTACACGTAATTTGTTACCGAAGTCATAAAATTTAACCAATGAACCATCGAAAATCGAACTCATACGCATTCAGATTTATAATTTGGGAATGACTTATGCAATAGTATTAACATGCATCAAATTTACCGGTACTAATGAGTTGGACTTTTAAATAGATATAATTAAGGAGAAAGTTGTCCTTCTGTAGTTCACGGGCACGTCTGGTACTAACGTGTTGTTCTAATTAAATTCAAGTACCAACGCACTTACGTTGTAAGGACTGACAGCCAAGTGCCGTATCTTCATAAGGCATTCATTGAACTCCTTAAATCCACACATACTTGTTACCGAATTAAAATATCCAAAGTACCTCACGATATTAAGGACTTACGATGCTTAAGTTTATCTTAAAAATACCTACAAACTGTATGACTAATAAACTCGTATTGTTTCCGTGTATATTATACTTTCACACAATTTAGTATAAAACTGTTCGATTTTTTTTTATTATTGGATGCAATAGTGAAAGCTTTGAAAAGATAAGTGAAACGCATTAATTATCTAATAACCATTTGAATTGAGCAACCAAAATATTTTATGTACAAAATCATTGTAAATCATGTGAGTGAAATGGACGTACGAAAGCAGTGATAAGAAAACATCCGTTGATTTTTATTCTATACCATATTTCACACCTACTCGCAAACGGATTTTCAATGCATGAGCAGAGGCACTGCGGAGACGAGACGAGAAGTAAGTTTTTATGCCATAAACACTTCGTTACGAATTATGTTCTTTGTCATCAGCTAAAGGGACATTTAATATTGTGTGTACATACTAACAAAAGCCACCGAGACGTCGCAATGATTGCAACTAAATGTTTACACAAACAGCAGTCGAATTAGAAACATGAGTGGTGCAAGTTAGTTACCAATTATCATTCGTTAGCAGCGGAAAGGGCACCAACCTTTGCCCTCAAACGCGCCGATACACTGACCCATTGGAAAAGATTTTTCGTTGTTCTGGAAATTATCAAATGTTGTTTATTTCAGCTATCAAGTTGATCCGCGTGAGACTTTGTTATATCGTTCTTCGCATGTGAGCGTTCGTTTGTTTTTTTTATAATAAGTGTATCGATAGATGTTTTTTCGTAACACTTGTGAGTCGAAATACGGATAATTATTCTGCCATATAGAAGAAGTATTATATGTTATAAAGAAGTAGGAATGTTCTACATATAATTTACTTTTTAGACGTAGGTTCTATCTACTCGGCGCGGTCGGGTATCCAATAACTAATCTTTAGTGGCTATATATGTATATAAGTATGTACATATATTTATGATAGTTTTTGTGTTAAGAACAACGCGTTAAGTAGGAACATAATATTCACTATTTTGTACTTTGAATAGAGCAACTGTGTCTAAAATACAGGCCCGGAAATATCATTAATTCTCTTTTCTTACCTATTTTACCTTTACAACATCGCGGTTTTATTTAACATGCAAACAAAATAACAGAAAAGTGTTTGAAGTATTAAGTACAAATTCTTTTTCATCTTGGCTCTTAGGGTTTAGGTTATTTTATTGTTAAAAAGCAACCGATCGCCAGATGGTAAGCGTGTAATTTTATGTAGTGAAATAAAATAAATTGGATGCACGTTGCGTAGTTCGCAATCATTCTGACACATGGAGCGTTTAAAGTTAATTCTAAGGTGTTTATACATCTGCGATTGACTGATTTGTTCACAGTATCCAAGAAATATTTGAAGGTCTATAGGCATAAGGGAAAAATATAAGTGCAAGAGTTTTATTCTGACTTATATTTTTTATTATAATTTCAATATATACACACAAGTATTTTGTGGAAATAACTTTTTAACAGGTAATATACCTGATGTGAATTGAGCCACATATGAAAAATCTAAATTGTAGTATGTAATGTCAAATGTCATGATTTAATTAAGGAATAATAACACTTATTAACGTTTTATATATGAATAATAATTGGGAGCACTGAACCTAACCTAACCACTACAAACAATGTTATTTTACAACAAAACGACATCTCTTGTTTGCTTGCATTTAACAAAAAAGCTACCGAGAATGACCATCTCGACGTACAAAAATAATAGTAGCGACATGCAGTCATGCAGTCACCGCAGCAGACGCCGGCGACCGCATATCACGCACAAGTGGCTAAAGTTAGTGACGCGCGTCCCCTTTTCCGCGGTTTGGGTAAAAGTCCAACCGCAACTATGCGCCGTAAACTCACTACACTATTTAGTCGTAGGCGACTCACGGTATTGGGTTTCACTGTGCAAAAACTTTCTAACGTGTAGTACCATAATAGGCATTAATAAGTGAAAAGAAAAAACTATGGGTAATATAACTATTTGGAAGAATTGAAACGACCCTTTAAGCTTTTTGGAAAGTATTTACATACGAGTAGATACATTGTACTAGCGTACTTAACTGTTTCAAAGCTAGAAAGTGTATGAAACTTTAGTTTCGAAATAGCTGAACAAACTAATAAGAAGCCCTGATCTGTTTATACCAAAGCAATATATATGCGAATTGTTTTAAAATAGTAATAAAATTCTTGTAGCACTTAATGTAGGTACGGTACTACTAATGTACAAATCGATTATAAAACAACAAAATATACAACAAGATGTCCATATATCCATTAATTGTCATATATTTTGCATTATTAACAATTGCAGAACTTAACTTTAATCGAAATTCAAAAATCCAGGATCTACCCGTTAATGTAACAAAAACTGATATTGTAAGCAAACCATTACTCTATGTCCACACGCTTAGTAAGCACAGAGACAAGACCGGGAACTGGTCTGCACCCAATCTAATGACATTAATCAGGAATTCCCCCGCCTGCTCTATTTCTCCTTACAGTTACTTGTATATAGACATTTACTAACTATCCTCCTAAGGCACAGTTCACCTTAAACTTATTTAATACTCTCATATACAAGATTATAACATAAAATATCTTTCAGTAGAAAAAGAATCATATATTATTTTAATTATAGTACTTACTTATTTTGCATAAAAGATTAGATACAGTTAGTAATAAGAGAATGCACATTATAACAAATTTTACAAATAAAAATTAAATGCACGACTAAACATAATCTTGACACAAAACCATATGAATGTACGGAATAGAAAGTCTGTTTTTCTGTAGCTACTATTTCAAAACCTTTTTAAGGGATAGTTTGAATGAAAGTCTAAAAACCCCAAAAATATTTTATTATTATAATGCAAGCAAGGTTGTTAAAAGTTTATTTTGGAACCATCAATATACTAAAATACTTCGCATTTACTAGTGCCTTCTTAAATAGTTTTATGTTTGTGAGTATTAATTTAATAAAATAAAAAGATAACAACCGTAAAAAACAATAACATCACGCCCGTATAACCCCGGGGTGTGTAGTAGAGTGTAGTACCCTTCCACAAGTGTTTAAAACAAAGGATAGTAACACAAAATAATCTCAAACGGGCACACTTATTGATAATTCAAAATTATTGATTGATTGAGAATTAATTTCAAGCGGTTAAAACCGCATCTCGTTTGCTTAAACCTTCGCCGCACCAACGTCATGAGTTACATCTCTCCCCGCAGCTTCCGCTGTGAAACAAGCGCCAATCTAGCGCCATTCATCATACATGCGCTTACGTCGTATTTTCTCAGGAACACAGTCTGTTTCATATGAATAAAACAAATAAAGATATTCGTCGTATCGAACTGAGTACAGTCAGCTTTACTAACCACTAAAACCAAGCCAAACGCTTAATATAATTTAGAACCCTCTGATGTTATAAATAAAAAAATTAGAACAAAGCCTGCAAAAATAAATTTCTATAATTCACAACGTACCCTGTAATTACAAAGTTCTAGATTCATCCACAGGACAAATACTGGAGCTGTATTCCCAATCTAACGCCATTAATCAGGAATGTAGAGTTCGCCGTATTTGCGATTTTGTGCAAGTGAATAAAGAGGTTTATTCCATTGAGTTGTTCTGGTGGCTGCCTTCAAACCGCTGCCGGCTGTAATTTGTATATCTTATCACGGCACGGTGCGCTGTTGTCGAGCTCGACGCTCTTGCAAACGAGATACTTTTACCAACATTAATAAATGCATAAACTGGCTTTCGACTAGAAAATCTTAAATGTTTAAAAGGTTCAAATTACAACTAAACAAAAATGATAAAAAACGTAACATCACTCGCGTAATCCTTGAACATACATGCAGTTGTAAATTACAACTAAATATTTTAATAAACATTTGTACCAGAAAATAATATTTATATGTTCATAATATTTATGTGAATTCACGTATGATCAAAACACTTCTGGCGTAGTTTATGTATAAAAATGGATAGCAAATACAAAAATAACGCCGCTTATTTTTATGCTTACGTAATATATCACTATATATTCAATTTATGATATCAGGTTAAATTTTAACCAAACTTTTGCCTTAACAAGTTGACATCCTGAAGGTTCTTTAAAGAACTAAAAATGTAAATAAAATTTTAAAAACGATATTTACTTTTAAAATATTACAAATTTAAGTAATTTGCAGTTACTGATCTTGCGTCCTTAATAATATTGTAATAGAACCATAATATTATAGACAAGTACATTCTATCGTTACATGGTAACCCCCTTATCAGCTTAATAGAATCCCGCGCCGCACCATATAGGAACGTCCTAGCAATATCGCATTAATTATGGAACATGAAGGGAACCTGGCAAGTCCTACAGGATGATATTAAGGAAGTCAGAATGTCTAAAGACCGTTAAACCACTATATAAGTCCGGTTTTAAATTATTAGCTCGAACCTCTATATTACATACACGCACTAACGCGACGTTAAATAATCTTACAACATTTGTAACTTCTTAATTGAGATGCAATCGTCATTTTCTTTGCTCATAATATCATAATTCTCAAATTTTTATTTATATGATGGATGCTGAGGAATTATAAATGTAGACGAAAAAAGTCAAATCTGGAAGGTTAGGGATATATGAAACATTGTGTTCTCTACCCTCCTCGTAATAGAATCGAGGTGACAATAATAAAACAGATAACACATGTGTAAACTTTTAGACCAACCCCACCATAAATTTCCTTTCGTCTCGTGTGCTACGGATACAAGTCCAAGTACTAAGATCCAGAATGGATATCTAAATGAATAATTCACATGGCCCTTTTAGCTCGCAATCGAACGTCTAACACTGCACAGTGGACGAAAGGGAGTAACTTAAACCAACCGTTAAATTGAACTTACTTATAAAATTAACTATTAACTGGCGAAACGTGAAAGTGTACTATCTTCCTCTGCTTACCCCTTCATGGATATATAGTTGTAATATTATAATAATTATATGTCTTACAAATAAAAATATTTTTCTGTCAAAAGTAATGTCAAAAGTTTTGAAATATAATGGATTTACTCATAAGACAGAGAATATTAGACGGAACGGTAAAAACAGACAGAAAAGAAGAGGCAGAATAATGCAAAAGAGAATAGCCAAAAAAAAACATGAACCGATTACACAACCAGATAAAATCATTTACATAATCATTTAATTATATTCGCGAATTTAAACATGGTTGGCCCCGGT
>DWTO01005839.1:0-10444 GCA_018244755.1 Jemadia pseudognetus
TAACTGGTGAATTGTGGGAGTGTTCTACACTCCTCTGCCTACCTCTTCGGGGATAACAGGCGTGATGTTACGTTATTCTATTTAATAAAATTTTATAAAAATAGCCTCCTCTCAGAACCCTTTAACCGACATATTTTCCAGGGGACCGCACATTGGTTAAGGGTGTGTGGAACTATTTACTAAAACTATTCAATACACTGGTCGTACAGAAACTTGGTTACCACTCTCTACAATTATAATGCTGTACATACAGAACAGTTGTATTGTTAAACCTGGTGTAATTTGTAATCAGAAAATACTGGTTCTGTGTTTGGAAGCGATTCGAATAAACAGTAAAAATCATTAATCCAAGATGTTATCGACTCCGTTATCAGTACCCTAGTAAGACCTTGATATTATACCTAACATCTAAACTCTTCGACAGGGCATAGGAAAGATAAAATAATGATAGATAGAATACCACATCCTGTATCAATCGGCCTTACCCACTATCTTTCTGCGGGCCCGGTCAGGGCTGGATAGTTTCAAAGGGACGCTTTTGCCCTATTTTTAGGGCACCTGTGGTCCTGACGACCTTTTCCGCTCTTTTTACTTTGTGTTTCATACTTGAACCGTTTATTTTTTGTGCGTCCTAATTAGTAAAAGGTCATAAAATAATGTCCGGGCCGCTGCTCGATCCATACACATTGATGGACAATTAGGTATCTTATCTTTATCATTTTTTTAATATAGTGAAATTTTCAAGAAAAAATTGCTCTTACAATTGAACTAACCTTTAATAACATTCTCAGAATAAGCGCCAATTGGTATTCACAATTTAATAATGGCCGTGGCACGAATGAATTAAGAAATTGGTGAAATTTAAATTTGTAGATACGTCACGTGTTGATCGAGAGTAATTAAATCTACATTTTTAAGTATGACTGATTTTGAAATGAAAAGTGTTCGTGGGAATTTTCCTTGAGGTTTTCACTTTTTTTTCATTTGTAGTTGTTGTATATTGTGCTTTAGAAAGTGCTATTACTCTGAGTACAATACAATTACTTATCATTATTATTGACATTCCTGATTGACAAGTTAATATACCTAATGTATATATGTACATATTAAGCGTTTAGAAATTTGTTAAATATTAAATAGCTGTGAATTTAAAAATATATTCAATGACATTTTACGCAATTATTTCCGCGGTGAAAAAAATATAATAGAATTAATTGTTATGTGCAATTCAGATTATGAGTCATTTAATTATTTAGATATCAATTAACAATTATCGTATTCGATAGAGAATAGGATAGCTTAACTTGAAAGATAAATGAAGCATTGCGGCTTAGTTTTTAAACTTGTTAATAAATGCAGTCATCGCAGTAATCGCCAAATCTATACTTACAATGTTAGTATTTTAAGTCAAACATTCACTCATGCACGTCAATATAAATATATTACTAACGAACAAACGTAATACAGATATTTATATTTTTATGAATACGCTTTGAATACTCTTGGCTTCGCGTCTGTCTATTGTTCATAGGTCACCTAGAAGACGTGGGAAGTCGTTTACTCCCAAACCAATACAATAGACCGCGATGTAGTCCTTCCGTTGTCGAATCTAATTGACTCACGAATTTAATGGTTGATAAAAATAGTAGATGAATAGTACCGAGCGCAGAGAATTGTCATTCAACAGATTAAAGGACGACCGATTGAGTAGCGGTTGCAGCGCGCGCTATCGCGTGGCGACGATTAAATGTTAAACAGTTAAAAAATATACTCTAACAAACATAAATAATACCTACTCCCGACACGAAACGTGCACATCCGGAAGTTTACAATGTGCCAGAGGGAAACGCTTTTATTATTATTTTTTACGGACACGAAAACAGTGTTTGACGTTTTTAAATGCCCTCGCGCCGAAACGGCCAGCAAACGGGGTACGTTCGCAAACCAAACACAGCTTCTGTTGCTTGTGCGCTGCTGAACGTCAAAACGGATCCTTTTGGCGAAATTAGTCAGAGTTCCCGAAAAACGCGGCCGTCGACCCCTCAGGGCAACACCTAAATATTTTAGTGTTGTAAAAAAATCTGCATGTTTACATAACACGCCGAAATTTTAAAGAAACTCGGAGCCGAAGGGCCACGCCGAACGCACACGAATAAAAATTTCGTCGCTGCCGCTTGTGTGAGTGACACACACACGAAGAAGACATAAAAATGCCCAATCGGTACATGTCGCACCACTACAATGAAGGGACGCCGTAAGTCGCATACAAGTGCATAATTCGGCCGAGATGCAAAAAAAATATTTGGCAATGCGGCCCCTACGCGCCCGCCAGTCGCCCGCCCGACAGGGTTAGGTTAGGTTAGATTTTTTGGCTCAAAACGCTCGTTGGAGATTTTTTGAAAAGTATTTTATGTCTACATCACTATCAAAAGGCGTCCTTCCTGCCAGCTTTATTAGCGCGCCAGTTCGTCGCAATTTTTTGAATAATAAAGATCTCCGAACGCGTCGGCCGGTTCTAGTTGGATTCTAATTTGATTTTATATACGTCTAATAGAAAAATTATTATTTATTGCGTTTTATCAAAAAATATCTTAACGGGCGTTTTGTTCTAAAATTCGGAGGCGGGCGCAGTATATTTAAAATTGCCATTTTTTTACAGACATCCAATGATGGCATAAACGATCACAAATAAATGTATTCAAGATTTTTTTCTTTTTGATTTTACAAAAAAGAACTGTACCAGTGCCTGGTGTCGTGTTGTGATTATTATTATTTTTCATTAATTAGAATTTTTTGTTGGACAGTTGTGTTTTCGATTGATTTATTTTTGGTAAGTACTTTTTATTTTTTTACACTTTTCGTTTTGCATGCCTTATGTTTTCTTTTTATTTTGTGTTCTTTCACATACAGTATACTTGATATAACCTATACAAATTTGCCGCGTATTTGTCACAAAGCTATTTCGAGATATTAAACTGTTGACGTCACCGATATGAGGCGCGTAAATCAGAACGCATTGAACAGAATTAACACACAATTATTTTATTTAAAAATATAATATCAAATAAAAAGCGGGCTAGACACTAGACACAAGGACACGTCGTCCAGTGACGTCAGCGTCACTAGGAACTGGCGAGAAAGTCAGCCATCTTGCTTTTCTGTTTTTTGTTTTTCGCGAGGCCTATGGAGTGCGCAGGCTCACTCGTTCACGTACATTCCAATTTCCGATAAGAATTGCATATAATTCGAAAGTTAGATATCACTACAATATTGCAAATTACCTACATTAGTGACGATACAAAAACTCAGTATTCGAATAATTTATATCCTTCAAAAATGTATTTTAAATTGGAAGAATCACTTTATGTTACATGAATAATTTATTGACTATTATTTTTTATCCAAATGAGGATATAATTTTTGTTTATTGTCGTTAAACGCACGTAGTAGTATAGTATTTATTCAAGTTACTTATCAATTTTTATTCTATATCCAAATACTTATCGTATGATTCATGTTTTTAATTTTTCATAATATTAAATCAACTTATTATTAACTTAATGAAATTGTTTCCATCTGTGTTATATGCTTAACCGTGCCATTAATTGTAAGATTATATGAAATAAATTTTTATTTCTATAACCAATATGTCTTTTTAACGTCAACTTGAAATAAAATGTTAGAAAAAATATTTGAAATTGTAATTTTGTAGCTGCGATAACGTTTTAAACAAACAATATATTTCTACCATTCTTAATTCAAATATTTCTACGTAGGTAGAGTGTAAGTGTATTGTAAAACATTTATTTATTCCCTAATAGAATTTAAGGTTACAGAATACAGTACATACTTTACACTTTACGCTAAATTACATTCTATTAATAATTGTATTTTCATGTAAAATTTTACATTCAAATTAAAATCGTTTTAGTTTGGATTACAAACTAGAATGTAATTAATTTAATTTAACAAACAAGTAGATGAACTTTATGGTGTATGGACGTGATGTGTAAATTTGTAATGAAAGACAAGAGAACGATGTGTCGCTTACGAAAAGATAAATATGTAATACATATACATAAGTAAGAGTAAATATATTTTTATGCGAAATGCTGAGGGAATAGAAGTTTCAGAGACAGCGCTGGAAGAAACGCCACGTAAAGTAAAATTATAATTCAATAGGAATCCTATAACAAATTAAATTATATTCAACACCACCCAATCTTTTACAATTAATTTATTGCACGCGGGTCTGTTTTCAGAACGAGTAAGGACACAGTCTGCCACGATGGCCAATTGCGAATTGGCAGAAATATTTGATATACTTAAAAATGTTGCTAATATTTTAGAAAATCCAATATTACATATAGACACTCTGTGAGTCAATTACATACATATATATTTGTAAGAAATTCATCTGATAGCTAGATAGCATTTGATATACAAAGTCATTTAAATCACCCCTCGTTACTGTGTAAACGTTACAGCATCCTCGTGCAAGCTGCTCTAGTCAGGATTGACAGAGTTTTAGAATATTACAAGATAGAGCTATGAAAAACGCTAAATTTCACCATTCTCCGTCTAGAATATCTGCAAATGGCGTTAGTTAAGTTCCAAATTCCAAAACGACAAAGCGACAAGCACTCTTCATACACATTTAACGCGTATAATTTACTCAATTCAAAGTAATACGCTTTCTAAATTTCACTCGATAAAGATGCAGCGAAGTAAGAAAGTTTCAGCTCCGCATTTGTTTGCAACCATTGTACATAGAATGTGCTTAGCTTATTTACTTAGGTATGTACATCTGCTGAGCATCTACGGGACGTGCATTTAAATCAGTAGTATTTATTCCCATTGAAAAATTCTTTGTTAAGTTACTGATAATGGGATTAGAACTAACAGCTGTTTTAATAGTTCATATTTTAACGACTACTTATATGTCATTTAACCATGCAACGTTCGGTCTAGGGTAAATAAAGATTGGTAGAGAAAATCTGTATGTGTATTTAGATTCTACCCTAATTGAAGTTATCTCACACTAAAATATAATGATTTATAGTGTTAGTAAGACAAAACACATTGGTTCATTACGCTGTAGTGTAAGAATATATGAGCGTTAACTCACGTATTCTCCTATGAAGGTAGAGTCAAACAGTACCTGTATCATAAGAATTAAAAACTGGCATATAAAAATATCATTAAGAGCACCAACAATAATTATACAAATGATACTCATATCTTGAGACTACACGCGGAAATAAATAAATTAGGTAGAGACGGTGCTTACAGTCAGGAAGCTACATCATCATCTCAGTCCTATCTAAGTCCACTGCTGGACATAGGCCTCACCCAAAGAGCGCCATGGCGCCCTGTCCTCAGCTACATACATACTCGTATATCAGTTTTCAAATGCGCACTTATGAGTATATAGATAATTGTACACCTAGATATAGTAGAAATATTTTTGTTCTGGTTGAGAAGTGAGCTTACAACGCGCAGCTAGGTAGTCATATCAATACAGCGTAATTAATCTAAAGTATTATATTATTAGTATGCTCAATAATTTTCAATGTAATTAGTGTGATAAATAGTACAAGGAGTTTGTCTTATTAAAGTTTTCGCTTGTTAGAGAGATGTTGTCTGTTTGAGTTAGACTATAAGTTACAAATCGATAGCGAATTTTTATCAATTTTCATATTAAAAAAAAAATAAAAATAAAAGCAAAAAATGGCAGACATAAACGTTTTTCAACGTTTAACACTTATAATCAGTAAATACACAATTTTCAAGTACATAGTGAAACCAATTTTGTTATTGTTCTTATGAGTGAAGTGTTGAGATATTTTCTGGGCGAGTCTGGTGACGCTCCTGACACTAATTTGCATGAAAGGTACACCACACCATAGCGACCAGACTGAAGACGAGATCCACGGGCGCGATACGAGGTTAACCGCCTTACTTCACAATGAATATGAATGGGACTAATATAGGTTTCATAATCTTTATGATTTTTCATACAAAGAGATGGGTAGTACCCACTTCTCTTTGTGTTCGTATGTAAATAATGTGAGCATAGGTGAGTTGATCGTGGAACCCGATGTTCAGGGTTCAGCTAGGGTGATAATACTGCCCCACCTGTACTAGCATTGAGCATCATGTTGTGCTTTCAAGTATCTGAGAGAATATTACATTCAGATGTAAAGTGTTGCGCCTCGATGTTCTCAAACGTTCTAGAGCGATTTCAAATAGAACATTCTACACTTACACTTACCTGATGCCTTATTATATAAAACGTAATATCACGATTGTACTCCTTGAAGAGGTAGGTAGAGGAGTGTAGTGTACTCCCAGGTATCACCAGTTACGTTTACGTCCCGCCATGGAACAGAGGGTGAAGCTATTGCCATACACCAGACACGAATTCAGACTCTAACGCACTACTACGAACTTCGAGTTAGAAAAATCCAAAGAACTGGATGCTGTAAAGGATCATGATGACAATCATTGTAAATGGTACAAAGGTCTAGAGAATGTATCAAATCTTTTACCATTCAATTGCTAATCTGAATGTATGAAACGACACGTGTATTACGCCCAGGATCAAATGTTTGTTTCTCTCTCATGTTTAGGCTCGCCTTTGTTCTGTCTTATTAAACTCTCGCGCTATCGCAAATAGACAAACATTTTGAAAGGAAATGCAATTGAATGGAATTTGCACCGGGAACAATATTACGTGGGTATATAATAAAAAGGGTTTTTGAGTGTAGGTATAGACAAATTAATTGCATCCTCTTATAATGCCATGTCCAATCATAGACTAGGAATGTTGGGTGAACCTGATATGAATAGCAGAGTGGATTTTCCAAGCCAAGGGTAAGTAAAGGTAACTCTACATTGCATCGCGCTGGTAGCTATAAACTACGAGTATATTTGAAATGCATTTTATTCTATAATTTCAATCGGTGCACTTGAGAGGAATATTTATTTAGACAAAAACAAAACAGGGAATCAATTTTCTCAATAACGATCCCCTAAGAAATTTAGTAATCTAGATTATATTTGTAAATTACAAAAAATTTATGTATATAAATCCATTAAAAAAAATGAGCGATTTTATACATAAAGCAATTGTTATCTGTCTTTTGTGATATATACACTGTTTTGTTTAAAGTAAGTCTTATAGTGTCCCAATCGATTAATTGTATAAAAAATGTTCAATTTAATTTCTGGATAATTTCCTTAAAAATCTTAATTCACGAAGAAAAATTTTACTTATATGTAACAAAATGTTTATAAATAATCCTTCAAATATTCATCATTGAACTGTTAACTGCTCGTAGAAGGAATTAAAATTTATTAGTACTAGGTATTGGATAAAATAAAAAACATTGATATATATAATTGATATACAAAGGAAAAATCAAGCTATTCATTTTTTACCACACCGCATTTTTTTAAATCTATCAAACCAATATTTTCAAGGTTGCACTAATAGATTTCAACTGTAGTCACATACGCATGTGCCTACAAAAACTTGACGGTTTCAATTATAAATTGGCGCTGACAAGCTTCCGGCAGTGGTTATAACGTGCGTTAGTCTTTACGTTTTATTGCATACAACATACTTTTTAGAAATCAGTAAGAACATAACCTACATGCAGGCGCAAAAAAACGTCCACAACCAAGTCATTTGGCCTCACATGTGAATGATCTTCTGTCTTTATCACGCTTCGGCTGTCGCGGCACGCGGTAGGAGCGTGTCGGTTTTGCAGCGCACGCCTCTACACGTTTGCGGCACAGCGTCGCGAACGCTTCTTGTTGGAAAACGATATTTATGAAGAGTGATAGGCATACAGTCGTTTAATCTGCGTTCGGCTCGCGTAGACACTCGCGTGGCTCTTAGCACAATGGGGATACGGCGCATAATGGTTCATTTGCGTGTCAATGCGATGGTTGGCTGTTGGATATTTCGTTTTGGTAGTTGCTTCATGATGTCGGTTTGTTTCCTACGTTCCAAGTGTTTTTGATTCGGTGCATTCTTCGACGATTCATAATATATAGAAAAAATTGTACCCTTCCATTATGAATGCATTATCCTATAACAAGACTTTAATTATGTTTGTTATTCATTATCGAATTGAATGCAATTGGAAGAAATTATAACACAATATGATATCATCGTTTCTATAAAGTGACATGAGAAGATAACATTCAGTCACAATTTGAATACTTTCGCGACTCTAAAGAACACATGTTGTTAACGTGATATTATTACTTACTTGTTGTCGATGTTTAAAATCGATTCGCTTAAAAAATATGTACATGTAAGTAGAAAAACTAAACGCAAGGGTGTTCTGGGTTCGATTCTGGCGTACGCTCATGCAATAAATCTATGGAAGGTCCACTTCCGTAATAGTACGCGGCCGGCGAGGCCGCCCGGTGCAGCGCGCTGTGCACTTGGCAAACGTCATTGATATTAGGTATGCACTCAGCTACAAGCGCGCCGACAGCCCCGAGAAAAATGAACACGTTTTACGGACAACTAGGATTACTTTTGTTCTGCTGTACTTTTCTTGATTGGCTCGTTGATCGTGTTGGTTGCAAGAGCGACTGCCGATCGTGAGCTCCTAGGTTCGAGTCCGGAGTCGGCCTATTGGTCTTTTCAAACTTAGACTTTCTAGTAGTAGCTCGAAGTCTAGACGTGTGCCCGGTGTATGGCAATAGGCCCATCACCTATTCCATAGTGGGACGTAAACGTAACAGGTGAAATGTGGGAGTGTACAACACTCATCTGCCTACTTCTACGGGGATTACAGGCTTCATATTACGTTTGCTGTCACTACTATTACATATTAAACATTACATTTTCGTCCCGTCTCGTATTTAACTTCACTGAAACGGTTCTTCAAGTTCGATATGTTTTATTAATAAAATAGTTGTCTTAGTTAAATGAATGATTCAATAAAAAAATTGTGACTACTAAAAAAGTAACGAAATATTACTATTCTAATATAATAATATGGGACGTAAATAACGTATTTGTCGTGGTGATCTCACAAATAAGTCGACACAATATTCTTGTCTACAGAATTGTTAAAAAAAGGAAATAAATTTACTTGTCTTTTTATTTTATTGTTCATATAAAATTGTCTAAACTGTGCCGAACGAGTCATCGGTATAAAAGAAGCAAAAGACACTTATTTGGCTAAAATATTATATAGATCGCTGAGTGCCTTTCTGCACATACAAAGAAAGCCTTGTAATAATTGTGTGTTATTACTTATTACCCTCATAGAATAAATTTCAATACCTCGTTTATAAGTGTGTCCACAATATGAAGTATCATATTGATTGTCACTTTTCAATGAACTCAGGGACGGGGACAGAACTCAGAAACTTCTTTCGTCAATAATTGTACTCAACACTTCAATATACATCACAATAAACTTACCCTATACTTCTTATAGATTCATAAAGGCAGAAACACACTAGTACCATAAAATTGGAAATGCCTACAAACTATTTAACATCATGTCAACTGTCAACTAGTACGCTGTGGCCTTTTGGTACAAAAATTAGCTTGAACTTTTAATTAATTCTCGAAAATGTATTTCTTAAAAGGAGCAACGTCGTGTTCGTCATTTTCTACAGGTCCGCCTTGAACCTTCCGCGCGAGCTTTTTATCTATTCATTGAAAAGCTACTGGCATTAACATGGTTCGTTGCGTAAATTGATGTTGCCAAGAACGGATTGCCTGCTTAATAATAATTGAAATCTTATACTATTGGTCAATGTGGCCCATGATGATCTGGGCCTCAAATTCTGTGCGACAGTAAACTATCTGAGATTTTTCATAGCAAGATTCCTGTCAGTTTAACTTGAAACATTTTATGTTACGATGATCATATGATGCCTTAATCAATCAATTCGGCCTTGCTAACCGCAAAATGGTACACCTTACGTACTAATGTAATTATGTTTTCTTCTTTGAAACTTTGCTCAACCTAAACCCACTATAAATTCTCATAATATTCTCTCCTCTGGATTTCTTTGTTCATTATGTATTAAACCTTTTCATTACGAGGAGATACTCAAGTCTACAGCTGAATTCCGGTATGAGGACAATAAAAAGGTGACAGATTACAATACTATGTAAAAAACCACGCCTGTTATCCCCGAAGAGACAGGCAGAAGTGTGCAATACACTTCCAAAACCATCAAAGCCTACAATACTGTGTAACTTAAGTAATTATCTAGGTATAAAAAGTAAGTAACTTCACGCCTGTAATCCCCAAAGAGGTAGGCAGTGGAATGCAGAACCACTCCCACGTTTCACTAGTTACTTTTACGTCCCATTATGGAATAGGTGGTGAGGCTATCGCCATGCATCGGCCACATATCCAGACTCCGAACCACTACTAGAAAATTTTAAATTAGAAAA
>DWTO01005840.1:0-10444 GCA_018244755.1 Jemadia pseudognetus
GTTCCGTAGGAGATCCCGGAGTCCTCCTATTAGCGTCGAGGAAGGCCACCGAGGGGGGTTTAGTGCGGTAAAAATCCCACATAGCCCGGTATCTCTCCCAAGGTACCGGGTACCTTATGAAGGTTTCCCCTCCATAAATAAAAAAAGGTGTTTTTAATTACGTTTCCTTATTCCCACACTTCAAATATCAGCCCCTAATATGCAGGACAGTGTCACATCACGATATACTTAAAATAAAATAAAACATAGTTCGTTCCCACTCTTAATAATGTTTCGAGTTGTAAGTTCAACCCAAGGGTATACATCCACGAAAGGTCAATTTCTAAATGAAATATTTTCATGTAATACCATTTTAATAACAATGATAATCATCATCATCAGCCTATCTCAGTCCACTGCTGGACATAGGCTTCCCACAAAGAGCGCAATCGCGCCCTATCCTCGGCTTGCCGCATCCAGCTTCATCCCACTAAACCGCGAGGCGTCCTACGCTACTTTTGCCGATCCGTGGTCTCCACACCAGAACTCGCTTACTCCACCGATCGTCCGTTCGTCGGCAGACAAGATTTTAATATTTCATGTTAAGTTAAAAAAATATTTAATTTTTTTAAGTCTTTAAGATGTTTTCTTGAAATTACTATATCCTTGATTGATACATTTGAATTTCACGTCTAAAAAAGCGTAGAAATGTTTATTTTGACGTTTTTTTGATCCCTTTGAATTTCACGTCTACGTGAATGTTTATTGCTTTTGATTCTTTGAACAAATGACAATTTAAAAAAATATCGATTCGGAACATCGAACAATATCCACGTGCCAGTCAGACTTAATACGATTTATTCAATGCGAATTCAAAGAATAAATCAAATTGAAGCACAATTTATAAAAATACAAAGACATTTGCAAATATGTATACGTCAGTATACGTCGTATTAAATTTTATTGAATACGAAACTGTGTACCAGGTACGGAGGCAACCTTTGGAACATTGTGGGTCAAATTTATTTGTTAACGAGATCGCGAACGGTAGATACTTGGTCGTTATGAAATACTAAAAAATGTGTAAAGCAGTCAATATACGTAACTCATGATGAAAATATCAATTTCGTAGCTTTGTTTTAATTTCAATTTTTTAACTGCGCTGTGTGTATTGGGAGTACATATATTTATTATTATATACGTATTATCATCATTTACTGTTATATTTAGAGCGCGATTTTACAATGTTCCATGGTACAAAATGATACAACAATTACAGGAACTTTTGAATACTGAGGCGACTCCACGCCATTCTCTGTCTATTCCGAATCATTGAATTCGTCCATTAGGATGCATGTATGGTTTCTCTAACAAGAACTAATGTGATATTTAAAAGTAAATAGTCCTGGGTTCAAATCTAGAGTCAGGCACTATTGGATTTTTCTATGGAGTCCGGTGTAAGGTAATATACCCACCAGTAATTCCATTGTGGGACGTAAACGTATCCGGTGAAACGTTGTAGTGTACTACACTTCTCTACCTGCGTCTTCAGGGATTACAGGCGTGATGTTACGTTCATTGTGTAAAATGGGCTGTACCCTAGATTTAATCACATATCTCTCAAATGCAATATATGGCTGTCCAAACAGACTGGTCATAACAACATTATAGTATATTAGGGTGACAAGGCTTTTCCTTTCCATGGCTGCTTCATCCTGGAACAAATCTGCGCGCTTCATCAGACAGCACCACCATCAAACGGTCACTGGACTACTACCTACATAAAAAAAGCATGACCATAGCTCTACCAAACCCACGGACAAGTTCCTGTAACCGCCGTGAAGTAAGCAACTTGTAAACAACTAAGGCATAACGTAAAACATATTAAAGAAGTTCGCTTAACTGAAACCGCTGAAGCCACTGAAGTTAGTTGGCGCAGAACCTGAATTTCAAGTTGAAACAATTTTAAAGAGGATATTAGATATCGATTTTCGATGAGAGTAATGTTGTCTTTGAGACGCGGCGGTGCGGGCCACAAGGTTCCACAAGGTTCTAAGGAATTTTAATTATGTACATAAAATATATTTTAGGGTTTAATGTAGGTTCGATTTAAACGCATCATTGTGAATCATTAACTTAGTTTTGACTATAATACCGTAATCATTATTTGTATTAAAAAGAAACAATCAATTCATGAAGAAGTAATTAAAATATACAAATAGCAACAAATATACATATGTCATGATCATTAGCCTATTGTAGTTCACTACTCGTCATAGGCGTCCCTTGAGGTGTTATGTCCATATTCCTCACACTGGGTTTAGGGATTGGGGATCGCTGAGCACGGCGTCTCGCACCGCCTACGCTAATGCCCATAGGCAGGCAGGGCATTAAGCTGCGCCTAGACAAACCGCGCCGAGTTTACTAGCCTCTTACGACACGGTATTCCGGCATGTGGTCGGGAAACGTAATTCGCCCCGACACGAACAACAGACTACATTTGTTTATATAGAGAAGAAGTACAGAAATAATATGTATGTGTAATTTTTGTTACAATTACTTTTAACGACCTCTTTCGTCGAATGCTTGGTGGCGTAACTGCCGGCCGAGAGATCCTGGATTGTCGTCCCGGGTTGGGTGCTATTGTATTTTTCTAGCTGAGATTTTCTAGTATTGTAACAAAAGTAAAGAATTATGTACACTGTTCATGAACCTCAATAATATTTAAACATCAAAGTTTAACGTATTAGGACCGAAACTCGACCACTGCTGGAACACTAGTATTGTTTCTTTTATCATATGATAGCATTGGGCTGCGATCCTGACTGAGCACGCATGCCTTTTTTGGTATCGGAAAGATACTTATAAAAGGTTAGGTTATGTGGGATTGTTACCACAACCTCGCGTGTCTGGTACATGTGATAAAACCGCTGGTTTACTGGCCGCAAGGTGCTCAGCGTTAGTACGCGGGAACGCTTTTAGGCTAAGGCTTAGCTGGCAGCGTTTAGCGGCTCGCTTTCGCAACGGAACGGCAGCTGTGGCGTGAAGTGTACTTTTCAGGACAATACCTTCTCAAATGTTTAGATACTTAAAGCTGGTGTTAAGGTTGCCAAGGTTTCCAGTTTTATAGGTCTCTAGATTGAGCGTATGTATGTATTTGACAAACGCGGGAACCACGCATTTAGGGATGACTAAAATAATATTTTGAAATCACAATTTAAATTTGTCCTAAGATTTATAAATATAAAACTAAATATACATTTATAAACCAAATATAAGTTTAAAACTATAAATAACTCAATATTGAACAGAAGCAAATAATATTTACAAACAGTGATAACTCAATTATTTACATTTCATCCCCCCTGACCCCTCAACCCACCACCTTCGTAATTCTGTGGGATACAGTTCCGACCTTATGTACATGCATTAAAATTAAATGTCTTGCGTAAAGGAACACATTGTAAGAAAATCTGTATGTTTGTCATAATATTCGCTATGATGTGTGCACTCTGCCCGCATTTCAACCTGTGTTTACCAGTACTGTGTGTATTCTAGAAATAAGAAAGTGGGTTGGCTAAGTAATGTAAAGAGCACTTAGATTAAAATGTAGACAAACCTTGGCCCTAATTTTAGATCTCAGTGCTTTAGAGGCCGAGATATTTGTATGGGAATTTGGCCCTTATTTTACCTGTTTTTGGTACAACCAATAATGATAACTCAGCTTCAAAGTAATTATTCGTTTCGTTTACTCTTTTCTATAGTTTTACTTATAAATTGTTTTCCTCCGATGCCCATAGGCCACCTGGAAGTAATCGTTAGTCGAGCGATAAGACTACCTTGTGCATGCTGTGTTTATTTATTCTGAAAATTATTTTAATTCATGTCTTTCAACGTGCAGTAAAGAATATTGTATATCTGGAGATAATGCAATTCAAGCTATCCCAGTGGCATACACATAGCCGCTATTTCAAACATTACTGTTATACGGGCATAACCCTCCCGTAGGGCCTATGTCCAGCAGTGGACAGCAATAGATTGATGATGATGAAGATGTTGTTAGTTAAAATTAAACTTTAAACAAAATCGACATCCGTACAATTATACCAGCCATATAAACTTCACATGGGATTAATTTAAATAATAGTATCCGCCCACTATCAACCCGGGTAATATGATTACGGCGAGGGCTGCCACGTAATAAAAACAAATTGTCCGGCAATTCCGAGTGAGTTATGGCTATAAGTTAGATATGTTTAACAATTGTGCATCCCTAGAGATATGGGCGAAACTGAATACATAGATGACGCAAGTGTTATAGTAATTGGAAATATAATAATTCAATCATATCATCAATATATCAAAATAATGGAATATACTGACCGATACACGGAATCAGGGTTCCTCTATTAATGTGTCCACGATTTTGCACGTCGTTTCGGGATATTTTGTTGACGCAATAGTATCAATAATCTAGTCGTACATGGTATGATAAACGACGTAAACGAATATTTAACGTAATAATGATAAAAACACTAAACAACTTACGGCTATCTGATCTCGCATTGAACAGAACATGTACTGTAGTAACCAAATAGTCAAAAATATGAATAATTACTTGTCTACATATATAGAAAAGTCGCTCTTAATTATCATTCAAACACTTTTTGGCGGGAATCGACCTACAACGTCAAGCTCAGCGGCGGTGATCACTGACGACTAGATCACCAGAATTGTGAAGTATAAGAAATAAGATGATGCAACATGTTTATTAATGACACATACAGGGTGGATTTATTCAGGTACTGAAATATTAATACATTTGTATCTGGATATGTATGAGAGATTGATGGGTGTGTTAAATAAAAGCAAGCCAACTAAGTGGATGTTTTTGGACGATACAAATCATACAACCGTATCATATCACATGTTAACAATAGCATGAAAAGAATTATGCAGCCCCTGTTTTTTTATCTTTCGCCGTTTAGGACTCCAGAGATGCTGGGTTCAAATCCTAGCGCGAGCGTTGTTCTTTATAAAATTATATGCGTTTTAAACATTAAATATACCTGGCTACATCTGGGAAGGAAAACATAATGAGGAAACCTGCACACCTTATTCTTCATAATTTTGTCTAACGTGTAAATTTAAGAAGCCGCGTTTGAGCATCATTGTAAAATATAATTTCAAAACGTTCTGACAGGATACGTCATCAACTAATTGGGTGACAATAATTGGCTTTAATAAAAAGTATTATTTGATTTTTCCTGGTTGAAATTCCCAGTATTAGTACGGAGTCTCGATTTGTGCCCAGTGTATGGCAATGGGCTCACCACCCATTTCTTGGTAGGACGTAAACGGAACTGATGATACGTGGGAGTATATATGTATACTGAAAAGTATTCACGCATGATGTTATATAAAAGAGTATTTTTAAGTATGTATGTACCTATATCAAAAAATATTTTATGTATCTGTCCGTCAATCAGTAAGAAGATATAAATGTCAATACATAAATCAATTCACTGAAAAAAAATAGACAATACCCCGGGTAGAACTAGTATAGACATCTCTTTGATCATAGTATACGCGCCCGAAGCATCGCCCCACGTACGGCTGTCCCACGACTGATTTTATTAAGTGCCAACGATACAGGGCGGGCAATTAGGGTGCTCTGAAGTTTTATTAGCTGTACCGCAAGGGATGAATATGTTATAAGGGTCGTGATCGGTTCTTTGTGGCTGAAGGGTAGATTGCTGTAAGTGTATTGGTTTTGCGGCAGTTAATTTGCGGATTTGACTGATTGGGGGGGAGAGATGAAAAAATTTTCATTTTGATGAAAACTGAAATTGCATGAGGCGTAATGAAAATCAATCCACGCGACGTGTATGCTACGTACAATGATCAAGACACATTGTCATCCCTGTTCCAATTTATTTATAGCTTTTATCCCTTTTTTATAAAACAAGAAGCTACTTGCTAGGGAAATCCTACTGTTATTAAGCATTTATTGACATATCGTACTGTGCGAGAATAACTGTAAGAATAACCTGATTCGTACAATTGATTGATTCGTACAAATAAACCGCTGTCCAATGTTTGCTGACTCGCATACTAAAGTCATTATTGACAACCACTGGTATCAGATGTAAGCCACTCAGATATTCCAGAAATATTTGTATATCGCTTTCTTAGGAGTTAACAAATTTCGTGAAAGGAATATATTCGGTTCAAATAATTTTGACATTTACGATTATGACATAATGACTCTTGATTGAATTTTAATTTTCAGCGGACTTTTTTTGGGACGAGAGCAGGAAATGAGCTGAGCGCAGTTACAAGTGGCTCTTCTTAGGAAGCTATTTCCTTACACTTACGAGTCAGTTTAGTTAATATTAATATTTAATAAGGCCATTCGTTAATATTAACCGGTAATACGAAAATTAGTAATTAGTAACATCAGTCCAGTTACTTAATGTTAGTATAAGTGCAGTAAGTCTATTTCTTTAGTACTAATATAATTTAATTACAGTTAAGTTACTACTCGTGTGGATTGAGATATTGCATGTGCACGTGGACGAAACAATTTTTATTATATCTTTTTTCCATTTATTACAAGTACAACAAAAAGACAATTTCACATTGAAGTGCAAACAAGACACTTATATGGGGTCCTTTGATTCCTTTGAACCGCCAAACAATACCCAATTCGAGTATCTATGCTATTATTAATGGAAAGTAAAAAAATACATCCCCTCAAAATATTCGATGAACCCTCTGAGACCGCATGTGACAAAATTGTGGCCGCCCTACGGCTACTCGTGGTGGCGACCATGTGTTGTAAACCGGGTTGGACATTCCGAATAAACATTATTTTCGGTAAATTTAATAAGAATATTTCAATTTGTAGTAATTTAAGTTTCAGTAAAAAAAAATCCATACCTTCCAGAAATTGGCAGGATTGAATTTTTTAAACATTAACTTGACAGTCTCCGACGCAACTTGATTTCTCGATTCTGAAAACGACTTTTTAAATTGTAGTATGCTACATGATCGAATCGATCTATATTGGAAAAAATAACTTATCCAAATGATTCCAAACGCATAGTCACTCATAGAATCATCCCCCGAAAACAGCAACCCTCTAATTCGAAATGCAAATAACAATAATAATAATATGCGGTTATTTGCAAAGGGATTAGCGATCTCTATCGGACACGCCGCGTGTCTAATTACAAGGGGACGAACCGGTATTTTGTATATAGTTGACAGCTAACCAGAAGCCGGTTTGAACCGGTTCAAAGCGGTATAAATTTATGGAATACCAAAACAAGCCGTGCTTATTATTATCCATCATTATCAGCCCATTGCCATAGTGGTCTATCCCTAGACCGGTAAACCTTTGTTAAAAACTAGAGGAGTTAACGCGATAATCTACCTTGGCTTGTGAAAATCTTCAAACCCATGGCTATCATCGCGGACACCTTTCAGACGGTTGGCTTTCCTCGCGATTTTATTCGTTCAGTTTTACAACGTGTGACACTTGTAATGACAATGATACACACGTTCACACATTTAGGATGACGAGTTTCTAAGAAAGACCCTTTAATTTTATTTTCCAGACCAACATTTAAGGTTAAGTTGGGTGACAGAATCTTAATATTGGGAGAAGCTTGTAAAAAACTCAATATAGATAATAAACAACGATTAGGGAGCCTGTTGTCATACATTGGTCATAAATTCAGATTCCGACCGACTACTTGGACTTTCGAGTTAGAAAGACCGTTAGCAGTCACGCCTGCAACCTCTCGACCAACGAGACAGTTAATAATAATAAACAAATTATTAAAAATTATATTAAGTTATATCATGCTTCATTTTTTTTCAGAGATATCGTTGATTGAGTAGGTAAATTATAAACAAACATATTAAGGTACAACAGAATTATTAATGAACACGCGTATGCAATTAATACGTAATAATAAACTGATAATATATAATATGCATTTGATGTGTCAGAAATATAATAAACTCACACGTGAGAACTATTCATTTAAATTAAAGGTGTTTCATTCTTTAAAATCGTGCACAGATTTCGAACAAGATATTTAAATACTAAAAATATATTCAAATCAATAAGATATTAAGCATGGTAAACCGAAAAACTTAGGACATTGACGAACTATAGGGATAACAAAAGTTTTTTTTGGTTGGCAATTGAAAAAGAGCCCCTACATGTTCGATATGCGTTTAGGATTATGCAAAATAGCAATCTGTGCTTCTTTGCTTTACCGAGCAACAAACGGTGTTCAAGTTGACATGTCCCAATGTGTGCACCGGTTTCAATGTGGCCGTATTTCGTAGTCTCTTGCCATACACCGGGCATATATCGAGACTCCAAGCTTCGACTGGAACATTTAGAGTTCGAAAAACCCAATAATATCAAAGTGTTGGCAAACGCAATGCCCGGGGAGAGAACTTGGATTTCTTGTTCAGCTATTGCGCTTGCATCTTTGGAACGTATAACAGGTGTAGTGTGGGAACGAGCCTACCCGTTTAAGGCATACATGCGTGATCATACGTTATGTCGTTACACTGACTCATAAATTTACCTATCTTTTCTGATAATGACTGATGCTTGTCTGTTTGTATGTCACTCTATGGCAGCTTTTAGTACGTGTGTAGTGTAATGTTTTATGTATTATACGTCAATATTTTACAACAGACAGTATAAAAACAGAACGGCTGTTCGTCCGATTAACGGTTTGATTTATTTTGTTAATCCGGTAATTGAATAATAAAGTTCAAAATTAAAAAAAACTTAAATTAGTATAATGAAGTATGGAGTATGATTTAGTATTTTTTTATTTATTATTAAAAAATATAATTTTTATTTATTATAAATAAAGAGTTTATTTTTAATAAACAATGTTATTTGACAAATAAAAATAAATATTGTATCACAAATTACTAACAGTCTACATCGTCTACCAATCTTGATTTGAAAACAATTTCACAATTTAAAAAAACGTCAGTTACATAAATATATCTTTTTTTTCACTTTATTAAACCCACGACTAAAAGATGAAAATGTTATCGTTTGTTTAAACGCCAAACGTTTTGTGATAAAAATGAAATCGTAAAATACTCCAACATTCAAGGGACATCTGCGCGTAAGTACCTATTGTGACATATTTCAATGGGGCCACCAGAGAAAAAAAAACGGGATACGCCAACAATGTGGTCACAGTAGCTAATCCTTTAGGGCTGTCGGTTTTATTGTAATGAGATTAAATATTTTTTCATAGCCCATAATAAAATAGGGGTGCCACTTGCGGTTTTGATGAGCACATTGCGTGTATGTAGAAAAAAGAATATAATAGTATACCGAGTCTTTCTGAATCAGCTTCGTAGGAGAGGAAAGAGAGTATTCAAGTAGATGGTAACGGTTGATAACGATTCCTGTTAGAAGATCTTCCACGCATTTTTTGACTGATATTTTTATGTAGCGACTCGAAGGGTCGTATAGGTAGGTAGACAGTAGAAAATGCTAAAAAAATTTTGTCATTGAGCAGATTTTTCAAAATAAACGTATTAACAACTTCAACTCTCTCTGTTTATCAGGAATGTACAAAGTTTCAGTCGAATTTCAGCCAATGACACTCATATATACAATACAATTTAAACCTAGTCTCAGAAATACTTTTGCACACCACAAAAGGATTTATCCTCAGGGCTCTTTTGTTGATTTTGCATATAAGATCGAACACGATTTTCATCCAAACTCCTCTGCTATACTCCGAGTACATCTTCAGCTTGTATTTCGCAGATCCGTAAAGGCACATGGCCACCACGATTGGCAGTGTTCATCAAGTCCACGACGAGCACCACGCTCCGGTGGCTGGGGACCGAAACGACCGCTCCACGCCACCGGAAGTAATTGCACGCGACAGTGTATTTGCTGGCTGTCAATAGCTTCCAACGAGTTCGCCCTGAAGGGGTTGCGTCATTTGAATATAGAACCGGGGGAGTTTTATTAGTGTTACAGTGCCATCAAAAGGTAGCTGTCTCATATTCGGTATATGGCGATTATGGTAATATGAATACAATCTAAAATGACGTCATATCTAACAAAATTACTGATACAGATTGGAATGTCTTGTGTTTTGAGTATAACGCATGGCAAACGCATGCCTGCATAGAATCTCTTTACAGAGTTCCTTTGTCACATTAGTAGCTAGTCAAAGGTGAGAAAAGTTTGGGAATACGGGTCAAATTATACCACCAGTGATACATTCTCAATGTAATATTTCCGTAAATACAACGTATTAAGTATAAGTTTATACACATACATACATACATACCATCACGCCAGGTTCCTTGCGGGGTAGGCAGAGAGCACGGAGTGCCAAATATCTCTATTCTTGCACACCTGTCTTGCCTCTTCCACATTCATCACTCTCTT